>JAAAYG020020261.1:6411-18924 GCA_009936455.2 Tomocerus minor
TTTTTTTTCAGTGCGGAAGCCGTTGAGGAATACCAAATAACAGAAAAGACTGTGACACAAGATTTAAAAGCTGGTCCTGGAGACTTTGAGCTGAAGAAGGTTTTGGGTAAAGGAGGATATGGCAAGGTTTTCCAAGTGAAGAAGTGCAATGGCAAAGATTGTGGAAAGATATTTGCTATGAAAGTACTTAAGAAGGCTACAATCGTCAGAAATCAGAAAGACACGGCACATACCAAAGCCGAAAGAAATATATTAGAAGCTGTCAAGGTTAGCTCCTTTCTCTTAATTTTATTTGTCACAATAAAGTACATTTTGAAGTTCGAAGTGCTTGACTGACTGGTTTGCACAAGTCTCACGTTTGTAAACTTGTTCATAATTATTTGATGCAAAAGTAGAGAGTGCTTCCACATTTTTAAGAAGTACAAAATAATAGTCTCCCAGTTTACATACAGTCACAACTTGGATTATTACACAAAAGATAATAAAAATTATAAGAAAACATTTTTGTAGTACGCATCTCTTAAATTAATTCAAAAGAATTGTTACTGAATTCCTGCACTACTGAAATGTCTCCGTTATTTTATTTGAATCATTAATTGAGATTTATTGTCTTTCAGCATCCGTTTATTGTGGACCTGATGTATGCTTTTCAAACCGATGGAAAATTATATCTCATAATGGAGTATTTGAGTGGAGGAGAATTATTCATGCACCTAGAAAGAGAGGGAATCTTTTTGGAAGATACAGCCAGGTAACAAGAACATGGATTTAGATCTAAAAGCATTATGGAAGTCATATAGTACAAAATTCCTAATGGTTTTGTTTTCTTTACAGTTTTTATTTATCAGAAATTATATTAGCCCTCGAGCATCTCCACAAGCAAGGAATTATCTACAGGTATGGATAATTTAAACGAATAAATTCTTGATATAATTTGCGTATATTCGAGATTATTCAAAAACAAATTTCATTAAATTTTATTTTTTCAGAGATTTAAAACCTGAAAATATTTTACTTGATGCGCACGGACATGTTAAGCTAACAGATTTTGGACTTTGTAAGGAGCATATTTTTGAGGGTGGTGTTACTCACACTTTTTGTGGGACAATTGAATACATGGCACCAGAAATTCTAATGAGAGTAGGGCACGGCAAGGCTGTCGACTGGTGGTCCCTGGGGGCTCTGATGTACGACATGCTGACTGGAGCTGTAAGTTTTGAAGATTTGTAATTTCACTGTGTTATGTTTAGAATGCTGTGACATAATATTGGCATTTATTTATTTGTAGCCTCCTTTTACTGCCGAGAATCGTAAGAAAACTATTGAGAGAATTTTAAAAGGAAAGTTGAACCTTCCTCCATATTTAACTCCGGATGCTAGGGACATAATTCGCAAGCTACTTAAGGTTAGTATAAATGTGGTGTAATATTGCTAATTAACATTAATGGTTTGCTATTTTTTTTCAAAATCTTTAAAATAAACAATGACTATTATATTCAAATTGAGCTTTGAGTATTGGAAACTAATTTGAGCTAGTACTCCCGAAATTGCTATTAATTTAATAATAAATGTTCAAAATGAAAATTTACAGCGCCAAGCGAATCAAAGATTGGGCTATGGAGTTCCCGATGCCATTCCGATTAAGTCTCATGCTTTCTTCAAGTTCGCCAATTGGGAAGATGTTTCCGGCAGGAGAGTGGAACCTCCATTTAAACCGACTTTGGTATTTCATTGAATTTATTTAACTGTTTTTATAACTTCACTGTAGCTATATGAGCCAATAAGAGCTAAAGCCATACGAATGTTAAATGATTTTTTAGACGAGTGATGATGACGTATCACTTTTTGACACAAAGTTTACCAAACAGCCGCCAATTGATTCTCCAGATGATTCTACGCTGAGCGAAAGTGCCAATTTAGTTTTCCAAGTATGAATTTGTGTTTTCTATATTTTAGTATTCTAATAGTAATAATTGATATTTCTAATGTTGCTAATGACATCATTGATGTGGTTGTAGGGTTTTACTTATGTGGCTCCCTCAGTTCTTGAAGATACATTCAAGCCTCATATTGTGAGAGCGAGATCCCCCAGAAAGCATTCTGGAGTAATGCTGAAGCAGCCTTATAATTCTCGACAACAGCAACAGTATACACAGAATCAGCCAGGTCCTTTCAACTACAGTTCAGAGTTTTCAGGTGATGTTCGAGACGATATCATGGACACTTCTGCTCCAAAGTGCTTTTGATGAAACCTTAAGTTAGATGAGCAAATGTAGTTAAGGCATAGGTTCGTTAAAACGATTTAACAGATTCTATATATTCTAATTTAGAATTTATTATTAGTGTAAATATTTGAAAGTAAAAACCATGTTAGTGTTATTGTAGTACGGTAAACGAATTAGTTTAAGTCTTACTCTTAATCAGAATAAGAGCTCATTATTGTAAGTGTTATAGTATACTTATTATTCAAGCTTGGTATAAAATGCCAACAATGATGTACTACGAACCAGCAATTATCTGGTAACAACAGCCTTATGCAAGGTCACTGAATCAGGCTCACACTTATCATCACGACAATACGTCGCTCTTGGTTTTTCTATTCCACATTTTGTAACCGACAACAGTTATTTAGCTCAATTTATTTGCTTTTGTACGCTATGCGTATAAACCTAAAAGGAAGGCCAACTGTAATTGTTTGAAATTAAGAATGCATAATAATGCTGCATTTCATTTGAAAATTGAATGCAGTGCATTACATGATATCACATAGTACATACCACAATATACGTTTTTGCAATAGTTTTGTCATAAATTTCCTTCAGTATATTAACTATCATAACAGAAATCCATTTTGCTTATAACGTAATTCAGGAAAAATCAATTTATTTTAAAGTTGGATTTCTTGAAAGCTTAATGAGAAGAGTACGTTTGTAGTTTGTAGAATATACTTACAAATCTATCAGTTTTTGAAGTATTAATTTAAAACTCATCCATATTTTGATTATATTATAGATTAATATTTTCCAATCATTGTCATTTAAAAGTCAATATTTCACCGATGCAATTCCTTGATTTTTTCTGAATGCAATTTATTAAAGAAATTGTTTTGACTGTAACCTTCAAATATTTACCTATATTCGTTTAAAATGAATTCAGGCAATTAGAGCATGGAGTGCTCTACTAGTCAGTAGTTCTAATTAATTTCGAATGCTGGTAATATATGTACTCAAACATTGTCTTGTGCCGATAACACACAATGGGCTTCTAAATTCTAAACGAATGAAATAATATTTTCAATACCGTAATATTCTTTTAAAAAGGAACATACAGATAGTATGATTAAGATTAAGTCACTTGTTTTAGCAACTATAACTTTAACTACATTTGTGTCCAAAGAAACGAAAGAAACCCCTCGTCGCATAACTCGGAACATCACAATATTACCTACCTGTGTGTGTTGCTGAATTAGGTAACTGTTAGTGTCGTTTGATTGGCCTCAACATATTTAGATATCAGAAAAAAATCAAAATTGGCCCGAAATACAGTTTATAGTCCTTAAACAAAATTAAAATTAATAGTGTACTTTAGTTTTACTTCCTAACTGTACTTAATGCTTGCTAGCCACGCTCGAAAAACCAGTTCAATATCCAGAAATATATTCTTAGGTAGAGAATAGGAAAAATGTCTTAGTGCGTAATAACAATAGAAATAATATATAAATGTATAATAACCATTTTTGTAGTTTGAAATAAGTCCTCATTAGATGCTCATGATTTGCTGTCAGATAGCGTGGAAATCAACATGTTGAACCACGGTGTCATCCACACATTCTACTAATTAATATGGTAGCTTCCTACATTAAGTAACGTGTGTGTTCAATTGTAGTTTTTAGGAAGTGTTTACATTCGGTTAACACATCGCAATTTAATTAAAGACAGTATTTGTAATTTCATCCACTCACTGAATCAAGGCCTCAATAGTAAATTGTATATTATCTGACATACGTAATGGTAACTAAAGCTTTCAGGCGGTTTAATTTCGAATCGTGTTCAAGAATTTTATCTACTTTACTGTTTGTGTGAAAGACGTGTACTAACTGCTAACTAAAGGAAAAACATATTTACAATGTGGAGATTTTCTAATTTTTTGACGTCTTTTACATTTACTATTTGGGGCCTTCCCAATCAATACAGTCCATAATGAATTAGTAGATGAATTTAGTCTCACCCTACATCAGTACCTCCAATTCCGGTAGATCACATTCATTTGCCTAATGTGTAGAAGACAGTTTGCATCTCTTCCTATGAGGTAGGGTAGATATGTATGTAGGTTGGTAAATAGTAAGTACCTAGCTAGTAAATGTTAATTAGTAGGAAAGAGAGAAGTGTGAACGGAGGCTTGTGTGCAAAGTGCGTAAAATGCCTTACTTCCATCCTTCATCAAATCATTAAAAATGCACAGAAGAACTGAGGTTGAATGGACAATTAGAAGATGTTCGTAAGAAAGCAAAAAATCTGTGTAAATAAATTCCAATTAATTATTTATATTATGTAGGTATGTCTTCATCGAAGGCTTTTGCCAGTCACCATGCGTGTCAACAGCAGTTTCTCATTAGAAATTAGGTAAATAGCGATTCAGAGTATTCCTACATATAAATAGAGACTTAGACAGTTATTGGGGTCCCTTCTGTCTGAAGAAGAAGGACAACACTTATATGGCTATAGCTACCTATTTAATGTTTTGAAACGCGTCTCTTCTGATCCTATTGCACTAATTATGTACTAGCCAATCGCAAATTGTGGCTTACTCCTTTTCGGCAGACTGTTTATGTTTAATAACCGACAAATGACAAATTATGCACTTGAAAATTAATTGTTAATGAGTTCTCAACAATTCTACAGCGAAATGAAAAAAAAGCAATAAAAAGTGTTGACAGTTGGATTGTTATATCTAGCTCAGTTACATTAAAACTACGTACTGATTACTATAAATGGCGGGTTTTGTGTATTTAATAAATCGAAAGAAGTCTATTTAAGTTACCGTGTTAATGAAATTAAGATGTAAACAAAAAAGGTTTACGTACTTACATAAAATAATGGTGTAATACTGTTCTTATGCTAATTACATTCTTAAATTCTTGGAGAGTATAACTAAAGCTCATTGTCAGAATTCAAGATCCACGCTGGTTACATTGCCTACCTTCAAGTTACGTTAGCATTACGTCATAATAGACTCCTTTACATTACAGACACTTATGAAGAGCTTAATTTCATCTTGATCTGTAGTGTATCTATGCATTGATTATAAAGTAAATAACATTGTGGTGTGTCAACTTGTGTAAACTTTTTTCTAATTAAATAAGTTTGTGTAGTTAGTATTAATTCTATGTATTTGTACTCAAAAATTTGTCTAAAATGTGATCACCGTCACGTAAAAATCGTATTTAATCCTATGACGTTCATGTTGAAACATTCAAATTCATGTATACTTAATTCAATTTAATTCTTTAGTCGTAGTTTATAAAGTGGTTACTCCGGGAACGTACTTTGTACTTTGTATTTCAAATTTTGTCAGTGGGTTAACTGGGTTGTAATTTCTGCTATCCTTGAATGAAAGAAATCCAAAGCTGAATCCGTAGATTTTTCATTCAAATTAATATGCGGCATTAGGAACACCGAAGACCTAGTATGCGTAGTTCTAAAAGTTCATATACTAAATGACTTTACACGCGATTAAAAATTTAAACTCTCTTTGGTGTGAACAATCCTTTATCCAATGTTTCAACAAGCAGTAAATGTTATCATTAAATTGTAGTGAACACCATTTGCTATGTAATGACTATCATTGTTTGGAAATAAAGAATTTCAATTCGGCTCATCACGTAAAAGTTTATAGATCGACGCTCGTCTGAATATCTCGTCTGAGATGAAATAAATATACAAATGTGTTTCCCTTTATTATTACATTCGTATTATTTGAATTTGTGAAATAAAATTGTATTCTCTTGATAAGTGTGCTTCAGACAAAAATAAATCATATGAGTTTTGGAAAGTTTAAATTATTTTTTTCCTTTTCATCATTACCATTTAAATAAGTCGTTACTTTAAGAAAATATTCGAGTTTCATATGGGATTAGGGTACAAAGGCTGTTTTCTGTGACGCTAAAACTACATAACAAATATTTAATGTTGAAAATGTAGATGTATAGGTTTCATGTGCCATTTACATGTCAACAAAAGCTGTAACAGAAGGAATTGTAACATGAAACTGTTATTACGCATCGAAATCCTTGAAGCTTGCATTACTAATTTTAATTAGCCATTACCTTCATCTTCTGCTCATAAACAAACCTATTTATGTGCCCGTCCGAACGAATCAGCTCATAATAATATCAATATAAACATTATAGCTATATAGAACAGTCGTATGTTGTTAAGATGGTCTGTGATCATCATATACACAGATAAATACAGGTAGAAATGATGAAATTATGCATGTGTGCATCTGACACATCATCATTGGTAGAAGAAGGCAAACAAAGGCTGAACTATGAAAGCAAGCTTTGTTTCTCAATATCATGTAAATAGAAACCTTTCAATTCGTGAATAATAGTAGGAGAATGATTCTTAATAAGTAGAGAATTTCTACCTAGATGCACCCTTCAATCTACTTAGCGATATTTAATTATCTATCTTAATCCTTCCTCTATCTTCCTAATTAGAGCGACCTATATAGGCATTTTGTTGTGTGTATTTTATAATTATAGCATTAGTGTTGAGCCTTGCTTTGCATGAATGCAAATATATTGCTTGTTGCGTCATGTCTATCATAGATTCATTTTGTTAAGAGTTGATGATAGTAATAAAGTTGTAAATAGCTCAGCATAAGTCCTGATAATATTGTGCTACCTATATCTGTAATAAAAATGAAAAGTACCTGGATTTAATTTGGGATAGTCCTCTAACATTAAAATTGATATGTCTGTACTGCATGTTTCTATTTTATGTACATCCTTAGATTAATATAACTAAAAATTTAGTATAATCTCCCACTCCCACTGCAGGTGAGGTATGTTTCTGTTGTAGTAGGATATCTCTACCTGAGATCCACATCCATACAAAATGCGACTCACTGTACAGAATACAGAGGAAAGGGGATATGAATGTAACGAAATGAAACTGGTGTAACCTCAGTGAAGAATATAAAAGAAAGTATGAAATAATAGATGGTAGATTATATTATTGGCTGTCTCGCGTATTGTACTTAATAAGGATAGGATGGAATAGAAAATGAAATATCTAGACAGAAAATGTAGCTTATGTACCTCACTGTAGAAATAGATTTGAAAGAACGACAAAGAACCTGCTAATAAGTCTTATATATATTTGCTTCATATAGTAGAGTTAATGTATATGTATAGAGAGAGAGAGTGGGAGTTGGTAAGAGAGTTAAAGGAAAATGAAGCCTGTTGGTTGGTGAATGTTTTGTGGATGACGAGCATTGCGAAGGTGGTGGATGTGAGTGTGGTTCATTTTGAACACCCAAGTCAAAGTCAGTTCTACTTCTACTCTCCCATTAGCAATTACTAAATAAGTAGATTACAAGGATGGATCCCCAAAATTCCTTGTTATTTCTTCGCATAGTCTAACTACTGACTTATTTTTTGATTAGATAAATTGCTACTGTATTCTTAAAGTATAAAAAATTGAAAATGTGTGGCGCATTAGAATTTTCCTTGGATAGGAGAGCAGAAGTTTCTTGCACTGAATTAACTGAAGGGAGTAGTCATTAAAAACGGACAGGATGAATAATCCAATCCAAAGCAAATTGGAGATTCCATTATGGGCAACGTCCAGAAAATTTCGGCCAGCTGAATATGCAAGGCTGGTGGATGAAGTCAGAAGATCAGATGGTCTCATGTGCACCGAGAAAGTTTGTACTCTGCTAATGAAGACTGGACTTCGGAGGGAATTTCTTGGCTACATTTGGTCAACTGCTAATCGACACACACCTGGTGTCCTTAATGAACAAGAGTTTTGCATCATCCTCGCCTTGGTCGCTCTTGCCCAGGTAACTAATTACTGTTTTCTTTGTGATAAGAAATACCTAAGCGCGAAATTTTGTAATTATTATTATTATTTTGATTGGAAAATTAGTTAGATTGTGGGGCTAGAAATTTTATTGCTATTTTCTTACATTATTTTTGTAGAAAGGAACTCCTACATTTGACTTAAGCCTTCTGACTCATTTGCACGAGCCGCCTATACCAATATTTGATAGAAAATTTACATTAAAACAAGATAATATTCGCTTACAAAATACCGGATCAAATTCGCATCAGTTTGCGCCTTGTAGCAGCCTTAATAATAGTGGAATGGGAGATTCCAAAAACGCAGAAGATGAGTATAGTGACTTCCAGTGTGCTCCAGTCCCGACAGCAATCTCAAATAGCAATGTTCAAGTTGGAAATGTTAATTCAAAGCATATTTTTGGGAAAAGCACCGGAACAGCGTCAATTAATTCTAGTATTTCGCTATCAGCCGCAACATTTGACAGTCCAGTACACGCTATTGCTAATTTTCCGAAAAATCCATCTTTGGTTCCAGTGAATTCTTGTCAAGTCCCCAAGTCAGTCAGTGAAAGTAGCGTAGGGAGTCGATTGGCCAACTATGATTTAGGCATGTCGTCTTCGACGACTCCGGTCACTCATACGGGATCGACAACTAACGAAAACCTGATGATTGGGGAGGTTGATAAATATTCTGCATTAAGAGATCTAGTGAGCGTAGAGCCTGTACTAACCAACACCAACTCAAATCCTATGCCAAACGGTAGAGACGAAGATTTAAGTTTTAACCAAGCCCAGCAAAACAATTCTGTTCAAAACGATAGTTCTGTCTTTAGTGATGATATTTTGCAAGTTGTTAAAACGGAGTCAGCAGATATTTCCTCAGATTTCGGAGATTTCCAGAGTTTTTCTAATACGAATACCCGATCTTCATTTGAGAGCCCGGAGAGTGGGAAGACGAGAAATCCAGTGGACGTGTTTTCAGACTCTGCGAGCGTTTGGAAACATCATGGCATATCTAATTTTGAAACAAGTTCTCCACAGTTACCCAATATCTCAAGTTCCGTCTATATTTCTAATAGTGTATCAAACTCCAAACGAAGCAACTTCAGTGATGGTGAATTTGGAGATTTTGTTAGCTGTACGAACGGCGTTTTCAACACCGAAGTTCCTGACACTGGCGTCCAGAATCGGATGGCTTGCAATATTCGCTTCGACAATAGTAAATTAGAAAGCTCATCCAAATCTAGATTGCAAGAGAATCAAACGGTACCAAAATTAAGTTTAAATATTGCATCAAAAGCTGCGTCCCCTGTTCAAAAGAAATCTGGATCTGATAGAATCTCCTCAAAAACCAATACATTCCATTTAAGCACCCAAAAAAGTCCAAAGGTTGAACTCACAACTATTCCTGATCTTAATTTAAACGCAAATGACGACATTAGTTTTCCCAACGACAGTGATTTTGACATCAGTGACATTAAATTTGATATGATTGGGCCGCTGAAAACTCCAAATGTCGTAACTGATGACTTCTTTGATAGTGACAGCGTAGGATACCAAATTAATTTAGACGCCATCAACACCCAAGATTTTGATTGTGTCCACCCGATCAAGACAAAGTTTTCGGAAACGTCGCCAGAAACTCGCTCCTTAGCTAGTCTGGACTTTGGAAATTACAATACGACGTGGGACTTGAGTGATACAACTAAACCGTCTGTCGAAGCCACGGGAGGCTTAAATTTAGAATCGAAAAATTTTAAAGGTGATATGAACTATCCCGTCTCATCCCCATCTTCACCGTCGTTGAATTCAAAATACTTTAATAACAATACGGGAGCTTCTACATCACAGCAGTCTGTCGACAAATATCAATGTTTTAAAGAAGAAATAGAAAATGTTAGTCACACTCTACTTTTTCAATTACAATTAAACCGTTGCTATATAATCATTAGCTAACTGAAACTTGTTTTTCTTTCTGTATTTTAGGAGACGGAACGATACAGTTTTGAATGGATCCGTTGCATGCGCTGTTGTTTCTCAATTATTTCGTATGCAATGAATGTTTTTAACTCCGCATCTTCCAGTGCTGTTATCAGAGACGTTGTTTGCAACGAAAAGGGTCAAACATACATATTAAGTGAGCCGAATAATTTTTATCTACAGTAAAGTAGTATTTATTAAAACTTTTCATGGAAATCAAAAATTTATTAGCGTTCACTATTGTGAGCCTGTTATTTGTATAAGCATTTAAAAATATTTCTTTCAATGTAATGTTTTTACAGATTTAATAGAAGTATATCTTGTTGCGTCTCGTATTCAACGTTCTTGGCTAAAACTGGGAGGTGATTCTAAAGTTGGACAAATTCATCACGAAATCGTAGAGGCCTGGGATTCGTTGACTCCTTTTCTTCTAGGCACACCCCTCATGGTACTATTTTCATTATACTTGCAACCGATATATATTTATAATTGGTAAAAAAATTATTGAATAAATTTAGATAGATTTTAATGGTGGTTCACAATAAATTCCCATATTTGACTATACACAGCTATCTTGCTAACTAAATTACAAATCCTCTGGGTTCCATTTGTAACTTAATTTTTTAATACCTTTAATTTAATAGTGCGTTTTGCATTGATATTGTTGACCTTAAGTATCCTAGCTTGGACTCCAAAATATTTTAATACAAACTCCAAATGGGATTAAATTTTATTTTCGTCATTTCAAATTTTTGAATATGTGGAAATACTAGTCAGATTTGTTATTCGGTTTTTGTTCCATTTGGATGTATAAACTTCGTTTTGTGGTGTCATGTTAAACGCTAAAGTATATGAAAATTTAATTAATAATAATTTTTTACTGCCAACAGGAAGATATAAGCAGCGCTGATGAATGGCTTGAAGGTGAATATTCTGATTATTCCAAAGTTTGTGGAGTTTGTCTGATAAATACCATGAAAGACGACCCGAATGCTCTGCTGGACTACGGCGGAAAACATTATCATGCAACTTGTGCTAATTTATGGATCAATGGTGTTGATTCCATTTTGCCTTCACTTTCTTATGTGTCTCTATTGTGATTTGGGCAATCGTATGAAAGGAAAATTAAATATCATTAAGCCGTTTATAAAATAATATCGCTCATTTTTGCCATGTTTCATATGTTTATGCATAAGTAAGCGTAATTAATACGGGTTGCTCCGTGATATCTTTCCAAGTATTTTGTCTGAGGAATGGTACTTTTATTTACATGAATACATATTATTACTTCGGAATAGAAAAGACAGTGAACGTTTCTCAGCTTTAGTAGAATAATGTTAAATTAGAATACCGAAGCACCGCAGTTTTTTATTTGTCTTGTGTCACGCGATAATTAACTAAATTTAATTATTTTCTTACCACTTGTGTCTAATTAATTACGATTTGGGAATTACTATTGTAACAAAGCCCTAACTTAGGTTGTAAAATAGCTATTACAAAATATATCATGCACAATTAAATTATGGTTTCACTAAAATTGGTAGTCAAGTTTATTCAATTATATAGTACATAATAATGCGTAATATTATGAGCTACTGCCTGTATTAAGTTGTGTAAGCTGTGCAATGCAGTTTTTATGAGTACTGACAATAAATAATTTCATTGCATTGCATTAACTGCAAGGTCTTATTATTCGCTACAATTTATTGACTACTCATACCAGTTAAAAATAGTCGGTGTTACTCAAATCCGCAGTTGTAGAAACAGAATCAACATTCTAACATACACACCCTCCTCGAATATGCGATTTCATAGGTTAGTTATGTGTATAATATACTGCAGAGCTAATCCTGTAATAATAGTTTATTTTATTTACTCATATCGTATCATACTATGCTCTAAGAAATACTTACCAGTTAGTTTACATACGCTGCCTATCCCTTCAGGGATGTTGACATTTATGCCTGAAAGCAATTTAACATTTTTGTACTTTGTAAATAAAATTTTCCTCTTCATAATGCCTTTCCAGCTTTCCTTAGAATTCAAGCAGCTAATCCCACGACTTATACAACAAAAAATTGCAAAGAAATCTAAATTATTCTACAACATCTACAATTATGAGAAATCAGAAAATTCAAGTTGAGATGTCCTCTTTTATTGGATAGAATAACATTTAACAGTGTAAGGTGGTAAAAATACATTACATTTACATTATAGATACATTATTGATACATTACATTATAAATAACATTATAAAAGAACACGAAAGCTTCTAATGATTTGAATTAAGACAATTAAGATATAATGCAATTAATGCTACAGTTTCAAAGATATTTTTTCAAGTTTATCCAAGAATTTCCATTTTTTTAACAGCTTCAACTATGAAGGCCATGTTTCAATCGGATTTGGGTTGGATCACTGGGCATCGAGTTACATTTTGGGATGGGTTTGTAATTTCATTT
>JAAAYG020020283.1:0-18910 GCA_009936455.2 Tomocerus minor
GGAAATTTGTGGAGTTAACACGGGCAGATGATAATTCATTATATTACGGAATGTGTTTCTTTATTATGGGTGTAGTGTGGTTGGCAGCCTTCTGCTTTTACGTATTTTTAATATTTTCAGAGGATTTTATTAGGTTGGGCAACGATACCTTTAAAACTTTCTGTCAGGTTACAGGTCAGAATTTTTTGTTCTAACACAGTAAACGATTCTTATCTTGTTTCGAAATGTAAATTATATGCTCCGTAAAGGACATAATGGCAATCGCACACCCCGCCAAGGCATCCGTGGCATTATAAAATTCAATTTATTTTTAAGGATACCTAAGAGTTATCAAACTTAAATTCTTTCTAAAGGTGCCTAGGCGTTATTAAATTGAATTTATTTCCAAGGGTGCCTAGGCGCTATAAAATTTAAATTATTTCTAAGGGTGCCTTTTGTCATCGTAGAGAGAGACGACAAAAATTTATTCGTGTAATATGAAATATATTTACATTTAAGGAGGGTATTGCTGGTATATTAATTTTTCTGGATTTAACTAGTCTTTATATTTAAATTAACTTTTTAATTTAAAGATAACGACTTAATTTTAAGGAGGGGTCACGATTGCCTAATTTCAAGGGGCTATTTAAAAAAAATGTCGAATAACTTAAAATGTTTTCTATTGCAAAAAAATGTTTTTGAAAAATTTTGATTTTTTTAATTTGGAAATTTCTTACTTCAAAAGGTTGATTGGATATGCCGCACTAAGGACGAGTCAGTTTAGTAGTTCCTTAATAAAATTTTGTTTTTCAGAAAACTACTGTGAAGGTGACGACTGTATGACAATGTCGGTACGAGACCTATACGCTTGCCAAGCTGTGAACTTTATGCGGCTTATTTATCCGCTATTGATTACTCTGTTCTATTTTCTCTACAACGATATTCCGATATTTCCCAATGGTTTCCTCCCTGAAGAATATCGACACTTTGGAATCACAATTTTCTGTGGCTTCATGACGTGGTGGCTCGGTACGGGCTGTTGGTCTCTAATTGCATTATCAGCAATCACCCAAGTTTTAGCAAATGATTATTTGCACCAATTTGGAAAAGAATTAAAGTAAATATATTTTTCTATAAATATTTTCATTCTCTTTAATTACTGCCGAAGATATTATATACTTATTATTATTTATAAACTCGTATGTCTCATAATTTATTATTAATTTATGATATAAGTTTCAGTTATTATTTACTTATTTTTACAATAAATATGGCTTATTTTCAATATTTTAAATTTTTGAAACAGATTTGGACGATCAAATTACGCCACCAAAGATGAATTTCGGGACTCAGAAACATTTGTGCACTATCATACTACTATTACACTGCAGTTGAGAATTGTAAGAGAGATATCAAGAATTTGTCTTCAGTTCGCTTCATCAATCATGTATCGATCACTTTTGGTCACAAATTTTCTGGTCATCAAACATAAGGATGAACTATCGGCATTCAATCTATTCTTATTTATTTCATATTCTCTTTTGGCATCCATTTCTTGGTTTGGAACCTTAACTGTTATAAACTCCCTATGTAAGAACATAAATGCAATTACGAAATCCATTTCATTGTTTTCTACGACAAACAGAATGGACTCGCTTTATATGCAAAAATATGCTAAATCATGCAAAAAATTCGATTTCCAAATTGGCAATTATTCAAAAATTACCAAAAAGAGTGGACCAAGATTTTTACTGAGTCTTAGTCGGGGCACATTCAAACTATTGATGAGCTTGTAAAAAAGAAAGCAATAAATATAATATATGCATGTTTTTTACGCTACACCATTTATTCATTGAGAGTATAGCGTCTGCCATTTAAAATGGCAATATTTTTTGTTTTGTTGTTGCAACTACGACGTGAACATATAATTAACCCATGCATCGACAGGATATCAAATTATAATAATGATAGTTTAATTATTAATCGCAGAGCTGCTGTTATTAACAAGCATTTGAGTATATATAATTTAAGTATTGACAATGTCCATCTGGTTAGGTTATATTTATATTTTCAAACAGAGTATCGAGTGAGTCGTATATGACGCCTGGTGTTTATTACCGTAAATGCCACACGATTTTAATTGCGGCGAAATTATTTGTACACAAATCATATATTTACGACATTTAAGACTTCTACGGCATTTACGACATGCGATGCAACAAAAATTATTTTACGGCATGCCGACTTTATAATGTCAAGGGATAATACCCACCTATAATATACGATTACCTACAGACCTGTACTTTAAATCATTTTTGAAATCATATACATTTGTCTTTTAAAGTTATCATCTAAAGAAATCGGAATTTTGAATATGAATGATTATGGGCACAGGTTTTTATAATTGAACTTTGTTTCAATCATGATTGTAGTATAGTAAAACAGAGATAATCATTTATTGTTTCCTGTATTAAAAAAATAGATGAAAGGATATATCATTTTTTTGACATTAAATGTAGCAGTCCAACAACGCAAGTAAAGTCTACAAAATAAATGTATTCTGTATGTTTTATATCCATGTTTTTCCAGCCCTTACGATGTTTAGAAGCGATTTCATCAATAAAATGTGTACGCAAGTAGAAAAAACTGAGTAGGTACCCACATTACTCTGTATGGGAATGAGTGTTATGTCCGTCTGGAAGTCTTTGGACAAGAACTCTTTCGAACGAATTGACATACAGCAACTAAGCTTTCTATGAGTCATCTAGAGGTCAATAACAAACTTTAAAATTGGTTTAAAAGGGATATCAGGTCCGAAAAGTCACCGACAACCCCCAGACACAATAACTTTTGAACAAATCGAAGTACTGTTATCAAGCTGTCTGTGTAGACTATAATTATTATCTAAAGGGAGCCGTTGATCTACTATGAGGTCAAAGGTTAATGGTACGCAAGGATCTTTTTTATCAGCCCCCGGGGAGTTAGCAAGTGGATTTCTTTTTCCAAAAACATATTCCTTTCCTGTACCAAGAGCGAGTTGTAAATGTTTTCAGAAAAAAATTCTACAACTTCAAAAAAATTTTTTTTTGGAGTTTAAAAAATGCATGTACTTTCTTGGACAAATTAATTATTTCTCCGTGGTTTGAAAAGCTTAAAAAAATCCCTCACTACTTATCCTCAGGACCAGGGTTGTATATTGTCCGGATGAAATTCAATTTTATCATTTTATCCATCCATAAAAGCCACTTGGACAAAATTGGATATGATGAAATTCCATGTTAATTACTATTTCATCCTGCCAAAACACAAAATTAAGGTGGATAAAACCAATTTCATCCAAATTTGACCAACCCCTTCATTTTATCCACCGCAACCCTGCTCAGGACAGATGGGCTCGATGTTTCGAGATATTGTATTTGAAAATTCGGTGCACCAAACTAGGGAAAGACGGTTTTTGTTCATTTGCCATATCTATGCATGTCAACGCCAAATCGCGCTGTCGATCATTACGAAACTTTAAGGAGGGGTTGACACAATTTCCATCCCTGATTCAAGGAGAACGGTTTATTACAGAGCAATGAAATAAACATTTTCGAAATCTCCTCATATTTTTGAGGACACATGTTTCCAACATTTTAAAAAATAAAATTTTATATAAGAAAAATTTGGGGTTTTTTGGAGTGGAGGGAATGCATTGGAAACATGTATTTCTATTTTTATCGCATATTTAGAAATACAAAGTTGCAAAAGTCAGAAACATGTAGAGAATTTTTTCCTGGTTTTTTTTTGGTATTTTTTGCAGCTTTTTGTTTCCCCAAATTGTCGGAAACAGGGCAGGAAAATTTTCTAATTCAAAATTTGGTTATTTCCTGCGACAAGAATTGCGGGAGAAAGAAGGGCACAGTCATTTACTGTGTGTTGTGTTTTCTACTCTGCACTTTCATTTCAGCTACAACTGTCAAGTCAGATTGAAGATTGTATGGGAAACAGTGCTACACAATTTCTATTTGCACCCACACTTTTAAGCTTCATCGCATCTTTTATAAATGCGCCTATATCCTACTCCTTAAGCTTTTACTACTACAACTGTCTGCAACTACTGCTACTAAGCCACTACTACATGCTGCAGGGGCTTATAATGTCTTGCACGACAATACTCTGCTATTATATCTGTGTTATTAAAAGGCAGTTAGTGATGGAACTACACCGAATAAAATATTGTAACCTCGACAATATTTTAAGATTTTATTTCATAATTTGAGTTTGCTGTTTTCCCTTCTATTATCTAAATTCAAATTATAGGGTAATTTGTACAGTTATTTAAATTATTGAAAATTTTTAAATCTGATTTATACAAAATTACGGAGTAGATAAAGTTATATAAAGCCTTACCTATGCAAAGGAATAATCACAGCCCAGAATTACGCATTGTGGATATTGTTATGACAAACAGTTTAGGTTTTATTAAAAAATATAATAGCTCGAATGTGTAGAAGTTATTTTATTCTTTTTTCAGTCACCTTTCCAATTGTCTAGATTCTCAATATATTTTTTTTAAATTCTTCCAAAAACATTTCACAAAAAGTAAACCTTTCATTTTGAAAATAACACAAAGGTTTTTCTAATTGGTAGCATGAAAGGTTATTGAACATATTGTTGGTTTTTAATACAATTGTATTATTTTCTAAATAGATAAAAATTGTAATAGTTTCTTAATCATTTATAGCAAGCATATCGAAATTCTAGCGACGATGGTAGAATTACATTTAATTTTTTACTAAAAATACTTACTTGCAATCAATCCTAAAATTACTTTTACAACTAAAATGAAGCCAAACGTGAAACCCAGAGGCAGTAAAAAGTTTGGAAAAAACCGTCTCAAAATATTTCACTGCTTGGCCTTCAATGTGAAAATGGCAAACTTTTTTGGAGGATTCCCTGCAATTTTTGACACTGAAACGACTGCTTATCGAAGAGTCACCTCAAAATCCTCTAATGCAAGGAGTTACATCACAGCAATCCTCTGGTTTCTAGTAGTCATCATTGTGACAGGAAAATTCGTAGAGTTCACCCTGGCAAATGATAGGTCATTTTATTATGGAATGTGCTTCTTCATTACAGCTGCCTTGTGGGTATCAGCTTTCATATTTTGCGTATATTTAGTATTCTCTAAGGAAATAATTAAATTGGGCAACGACATCCATCTGACTTTCAGTCGGATTGAAGGTTTCAACTTTTCTCCCATTTTTTCTAAAGCAATGAATATATTTTAATCTTTCAAACGTATTAAGCATGTCTATATTATGGATTCCGTCTTTTGGAAATTAAAAATACGCTAAATCCATAAACTGTTCTAATTACAGTTTTTAATTTTCAGAAAACTACTGTGGAAGTGGCGATGGCGCCGATGCCCCGTTCGTATCTGTATGCATTTGTCAGTTCATGAATATCATCAGCATTATTTATCCACTATTGATTACTCTGTTTTATTTTCTGTGCTACGACTTTCCTATGTTTCCCAATGGTTTCCTACCCGAAGAATATAGGCATTTTGGAATCGCAATTTTCTTTGGCAGTACTTGTTGGTGGCTCTATTCTGGCTGTTGGTTTCTAGTGAGCCATTTAACAATGAGTGCAGTTATGGCAACTGATTACTTACGATACATGGGAAGAGAATTAAAGTAAAATTTATGACACCATACAAATTAATTTCATTATATGATACTAATTAGTAATTATATGTCACTGTTTGCTCGGAATTTTGTTGTAACCTCGAAGATTATTCCAGCTTTGACGAACAGCCCATATAATTAAGATTGTACGGCATGAACCCGCCACTCCAGATGGTACGGCTGTGCCGTCAAATGGAAGCGCTGAATTCATGTCATATAATCAATATGAAAATAAAAGTTAACACATCAATTATTTGAATTTTTTTTTAATTTTTGGGACAGATTTGGAAGATCAAGTTATGTAACCAATGATGAATTTCGGTTGCCACAAACGTTTGTGCACTATCACATCACGTTAACATTGCAGCTGAAGTTTATAAAAGAGATGTCAAAAATCGCTCTCCAGTTCGCTTCAGCAATCATTTATCGATCACTTTTGGTTACGAATTTTCTTGTCATCAAACACAATGATAAGCTATCAACATTCAACCTGTCCTTATTTACATCATATTCCCTTCTTGTATCCATCTTGTGGTTTGCAACATTAACTGTTTTAAACTCCACCTCTAAGAACTTAAATGGAATAACTAAATCCATTTCATTGTTTTCTACGACAAACGAAATTGACTCGCTTTATATGCAAAAATATGCTAAATCATGCAAGAAATTCGATTTCCAAATTGGCAATTACTCAAAAATTACCAAAAAGAGTGGGCCAGGCTTTGTATTGAGTCTTAGTCGAGGCGTATTTAAACTATTGATGAGTTTGTAGATTAGTAAAATCTAGTAGCTAGCATCTACTTAAAATAATTGTAGGGCAGCCATAATATTATTTCCTCCTTGTGGTACTTCAACTCATGCACGTTGATAGCCCTGCTGATATGAACAAATATTGCATGTGGACAGTGGTCTTAAATAATTGTGACGTAAATGGTACCCCCACTAATAATGGGATTTGTTTTTGGCAGAGCCATTGGTTCAATTACATAGCTGTTTTTTGCTTGCCCAAAAACATTAAAAATGTATGTAATAGGAAGAACATATTATTATTACTGTGGCATTTGGGCTAATGTAACATGATATGTGTCTACATTTGTATTTCTAACGGCAATAATCATGGCGCATGGCGGTATGAAGCCATTGCATTACGTCTATTTAAATTAAATATTTTGAGATTGGAATATACTTGAATCGTTGAAACTTTCGATACACATCAGTACATATCGCGTATTTTTGAGAAATAATTGAAATACCGAATACTGAAATAAATTGTCCTTAGCAAATTTTTGCCAAAATTTGTTTATTATCTCTCAAAACTGTCTACCTTTTTAGCCAAGTGCATTTGTGGTAGTCCAACCGAGCATACGGCTCAACTGGCTGAACAGTTTGTCTAGAAAAACCGAACAATGACTTATCAAAATATTCTATAAATAGGAAATATATTATCATTAATAGTGAGCAATTACATTGAATTAACGAAAATGTAACAAACAGCGCTAGCCACAATTAATATGAGATTTTGTTCATCAAAGACACTTATTGGCACCGAAACGTCTTTATTTCTTCATTGCATATCTGGGAACATTTTTCAAAGTAAATGTTAGGAAAAAGCAAGAGGAAAAGCTGTCAAAATAAGCATGTTGAATCAGTACACTAGTTCAATATTGTCTTCTATTTTATCGATATAATAATTGGATATTGCTGTTGAACTGATT
Source organism: Tomocerus minor (assembly GCA_009936455.2). Lineage (NCBI taxonomy): Eukaryota > Metazoa > Arthropoda > Collembola > Entomobryomorpha > Tomoceridae > Tomocerus > Tomocerus minor. The sequence goes on from JAAAYG020020283.1 coordinate 7,367, forward strand.
GCACGGTTAGCATACGACACATATACGGTTTAACTAATGAATACAACAAAATTACTGTAGACTAATAATACTGATAAATCTACTGTGGCCGAAGTATGAATATGAATATAGATTAGTAGTTTCGTCGGCAAAGTAAACTGTAACGTAAGTACGTAAGAGGTGAGGGCACTAATAATTTCTGTAAAATTCCAATAAAAATGGAACCATTATTATATAACCATAAAATTAATAAAGTCATGGTCAATATAATCCTATTTCTTGTTGAAATTAATGACTTAGTGACACATGCACATTGATGTAACCGAATCATGCATAATAGTATAAATGTAAAGGTTTCACATATTTTAATGTCCCTAAAGGATATCTTATCGTATATGCAATTCACATATTTATCCCATTCCATCCTCGTAAGTGAGCCACTGCTGTCTCATAATTACAATATTTTTATTATTTGGATTATGTTTAATGAATTATTTCACAAAAAGATAACAGCCATTTCAGACTCTACTGATTTTGTTTAAATCCAGTAGTTTTTTTATTAACCATTAAGTAACGGTTCATCATTTTGATTGTTCAATTTATTCTGTAAATTATATAATGGTTGCTGCATCTCATAAATTAACATACATCTAAATAATTATGTATATCGTACAAATTATTCAATTTTTTTATTAAAATTCACTCCATGCTGCATAGTGTCAATAAATACTTTTTGGTACACAATTAAAGATTGTTATTAATCAATAGAACAATGTAAAAATAATATTTATGGTAGAGGAGGGCAGGATGTTTGATTGGTTTGCATGAACAAATTCGTATTCAATCTCAAACCATTGACGAATCCATAAACGTATCCCCTCGTTCTCTCCGTTGTGGTGCGCGTTCTCGACAAGAACCAAATTGTTTCTAAAAATTAAAAAATAAAATTGTTAAGCATACAAATTAACCTTTGTTTATTCATCAAATGACTTATCCTAAAGGAAAAAGTAATAATTCTAATAAACAAGGAAGTTTCAATGTAGCTTTTCTGTTTGATAGAAAAATATTGAACTTACGAAGACTGTTTGGCCCACTATTTCTGCAAGACCAGACAATGGAGTAGTCAGAGTAGTCTGTGTCCATAACCCAGTATGGGGCGTCAAAATTTCCAATTGCTGGAAAATTTACTAGTAATTTTGCATCTGGAGAGTTGGGATCTAATGGCCTGGCAGTTCCTGTCATTGAACTGAAGTTTCCCGTACTACAAAAAGCAAAATGGAATTTAAATTAGTGTGTTAGACATTTTCAGAATTAGAACTAATAATTACATCTTGGGCTATATAAAATAATCTGAATTACTTACATGCCATCATTTTGAGTATTATAAACCTCCACGGAACCGTTGGCTAAATCAGTATATCTGGCTCCAACACATACAGCTCCCACGCTAAAAGGTGTGAAGTACCTCTCGATTTCATACCATTGACCTACATACTGTAAATAACAATAAAATATCATAATTAAATGTAAAAAACCGATAAAAAGGAATAGGGTGTACCTACATAACATCTACTGTATCCTAATGATTTAAAAAATTGTAGCAATTCTTAACAAGTTTCATTTAAAATAAATAAACTGTGATTCTGTGTTACAGAAAGTGATTTTAAATTGTCAAATATCTTTATAACTTACTCGAGAGACATCGAATGGACTAAATGCTGGAATATCTGGGCAATTTCCAATTATAGCAACTTGAGCACTTGACTCCCCAATCACAGCAGCCAAAGTGAGAATAGTTACTGCCCAAAATGAAACAGCCATTCTGCAATATTCAAGAAAATTAATAAAGTTATTTTTAAAATAAATGAATTCCAGGTTAGTCAATTGGTTATTTGGAAGTACTTATATACTTAATTTTTCAAGATAGATTTTTTTTAATTGTTATCGGTCTAGCCAAACTATTTTTACTGAAACTTATTCGTTTTCGGAGGCTTTATAAGGCAACCTGACAATTTTCTAATCTACGTTTTATCTCCACACACATTGTACTTTAAATAATTAGGACAGCTTCCGTGATAAAAATAATCGGCTTTTGTTTGTTGGCCTATATAATGCTCTTTATTCATACACTGACTAATTAAAGACTTATATATGCTGAGCTTATATAACGTCATGCGTATCTGTGTGTTAACACATTTTTTACAATTATGTAAATATTGTCAATAGAAATTACGTAACATAATTAAGTTACATAGCATAACAGTTACCGTAAATATAATAAAAATGTCTAGGTACATGCTTACAATATTAATAAACCACATTTACATTTTGATTCCAAGAGTAGTTTGAAGATCATTGTCAAATATTTCTGTTTCGAAAGAATTATCAACAGTAATTACTGGTTTATTGGGATTCGATATTAGAAAGTGTTTTCTTTGTTTTTAATAGCTGTCATTCTTCATAGGCTCTTTCCACATACTTTATTTCTACATATGTTAATAATTTTTTATATTTCTTTTTTCGAAAATTATTTCCTTGTCAATTACTGCGTATAGTTATTGATGGCTATCAGTATCCGAAAATATACGGCAACAAATTATTTACATTATATAATTTTTACGTAATGTCTTTGTTTATAGATAACGAAATCTATGTGTAAATGTGTAATGACTAATGGCTTATATAACTGAAGTCCAATCTATTATATACTTACATTCCAAATGTCAAGCTTTCATGACATAATTGAATATAGGGAAACAAATCCTTGGACATTGATATTCAATATAATCTTTCAACAAATGTAAATCTGTTATTTTTAACTGTACCGTTACATCATATTGTCAAGTTTTATATACAGGGTGGCCCAGAATGAACTGACCCTTAGCTTTCTCTATTAATAACTCAAAAACTAACAACGCGATTGCAACAAGGTATACTTCAAGTGAAAGAGCGTTATTTCTTTAGTAGAATAGGGTGATAGAAGCCTTTTAGCTAGACTAATGCTTGCTTGGTAAAATTAAAAACACCAGAATGTGGAATCAAGAAAACCCAGGCTTTGGAATTCAATCTGAATTAAAGAGCAAAATGGAATGCATAGGTATCGGTCCCCGTTGCAAGTTCCGTTAAAAAAACGGCCCGATTATCCCTACAAACCAAATCACTGCCCTAACACACTGTTTTGCTCTTTAATTCAGATGGAATTCGAAAGCCTGGATTTTCTTGACTCCACATTTTGTTGTTTTGAATGTTTCAAAAAGCAAGCATTAGTCTAGCTGAAGAGCTTGTATCATCCTATTCTACTAAAGAATAAACGCGCTTTCACATGACGTGTACTTTTTTGCAATAGCGTTGCTAGTTTTTGAGTTATTAATAGAGAAAGTGAGAGAAAGCTAAGGGTCAGTTCATTCTGGGCCACCCTGTACATAAATCTCCGAGTTTCTTATGGTTGACTATGCATTCTAAATGGGATTTAAATCCAACAGAATATTTCAGTTTCAGCTATTAATTTATTATAATATAATTTTATTGATTATGAAATGGAACTTTTATTTTTGTTAATATCTCATTCAGAAGCAATGATCTTGTTCCATTTCTGGAAAAGTATAAAAATCTGCTTTGTTATATAACGACATAATACGCTGACATTTCTGGTTGTGAGAATTTTTGTAAGACTATACAAGAAAATTGCATTTTGTGACAATTACATTTCAAAAGAAGAATATGTGACACATTTCTAAAATCGACTTATAATGTGTCAGTTATTAATTGTTATACAGTATTATTTACCTATGTCAGTCGTATTTATGAATCCTGGTAAAAGTGAAATTTGTTTCACTAATGCTTCTAATTAAATTGCTATGGAATAAATGCTGTAGAAAGACTTTACGTGCTTTTAGAGAAGGAGCTTATGGATGAGATAATCATCTCACTCTCACTTTACTCATTTACTACTTGAGTTGGCCATGGTTGACTGCAATTTTTTCATAGAGCCACTCATTCTAAGTCTTATGCAATTTGTCGCAACTATCTATTTGTCGGAAGTATAGGACATAGTAATCACTAACCCGTTGAAGTATACCATAGTATTTGCAAAGCATCCTGCTCGTTCTAACAGAGTTTTTTGTCGTCGTAAAAAGATGATGTACACAGAATTACGACGACAGTGTTGTCCTGTCTCCATTCACTGTCTAACGGTTCTTAAAATATTATTTCTTATTGGAAACTAAACGTGCATCATATCAAACAGGAGAAATGGAACATATTAACAAAGTATTTAATTTCATAAAGTTTTTTTTCTTTTTATTAAATTTCTAATATTAGTTCCAAACACTGTCCATATATTCCATAAAAATTATATATTATATATACATCGATACAACAAACATATTTGATATCATTATTAACATGGATATTTTTATTTCTAAAACAGCTGTCCCTGCTAGTTTTTTGTCTTATCTGTATATTACATGTGAATTCCCAAGGCTCTGAACATACGTCAGTAAGTATATTATTTGATAAGAACTATGTGTATAGATAATTTTTTTTTATAAAAATGCTGTGTATAGTAAATGAAATTATGTGAACTATTTCTGTGTCATTTATATAATAAATAATATTTTCATGATCTGTATTTATTTTCCAGTCAGAGCATGAGGAAGGGAAGCCTTATGCCTTCGCTTATGCAGTAAAAGATGATTTAGGCAATGATTTTGGACATAATGTCGAAAGTGACGGAGATGTTGTCAAAGGAGAATATCGAACACTTCTTCCCGGTGGCAGAATTCAAACAGTCAAGTACCAGGCTGATTGGAAAAATGGATACACAGCTCAAGTGACTTATTCAGGTATAGGAATAAAAATAATTCATAGCTGTGTTGCAAAATAGGCATTGTTGCAATGTTGGAAAATACGTGTTTCTAGATACTTATGAAAATGTTACAAAAACTGTTTTATCGTAACCATTGTATTTTGAACAGGTGTTGCCAACCAAATAAAGACGCAGGAAAAACAAAAGAAGAAATCTAATGTTGTAGCTCACGCATTTTTTAGCCGTGGTAGTGAACAACTAAATCGATTTTATTTTGCCAATTTTACTTATCAATTTGTAACACATATCACTATGAAATTAATTAATTTTAGCTGGAAAACAAAATTGCCGTGACGGAGCCGTTGGTTTAAATTGTAATCCTGAGACGGGCATCGAAGATACGAAGCCACAAAATGATTTTTAATCTGCCACAAATTATATCGCCGCAACATATTTTATATCTGTAGGGGTCCTGACAAAATGCACCGCTTCACCGCTTGGAGGCTTTCGGGTAATCTTAGACACGTCCCACATTGGAGCATGTTTATTTTTCTTTAGGTTAGGTTAGCGTTACACCCGAAAGTCTCAAAGCGGCGAAGCGGTGAAGGTGGTGAGTTTTGTCAGGACCCATCTGTAGTTTGCTACTTTTATGTACAATATATATAAACCAATTAAATCGTATTTAATAGAATTCTCAATACAATCATTTTAGCTCAACTAACTTGCTTAAAATTTTATAGAATATAATATACTTGTTCAAAATTTAATTAAAACAATGTACAATTTTATATTTATGTATTTAGTTGATTACTCATATGGATTAATCGTAAATTAGAAAAACACATAAGACATTGACATGTCCTAAATTCGAGTGCAATTAACTGTACGGGATTTTATGCAATCTTATGAAAAGGTACCAGTACCTACGCTTTAGTAATTTCCAGTATGAAAAGAAAATGCTTCGTAATGTTTTGAATTAAAAAATTATATACTGTTCTAAACGGTAAATAATAATTTAATTCTAATGGATAACTTTCACTCATTTATATCGTTGCCTTTTTACAATTGTAAGTAATAAATATTTTCTTGTAAAATTAAGAATGGATTGCTCCCTAATTTTGTGTTTATGTTGTAGGCAGTTAGAAAGTTTTACTTTTGCATACATGTCCCAAATAATTATCATTGACTGTTGTTGACACACTTGTGGGAATAGCCACACATCATCTTGTATTTCGAACGAATGATATAAGTAATGCCTACATTCACTCTACATATCTGAGTACTACATTCGTGCCAATATAAAATAAACTTCGTGCCTATATAAAACAAACTTCGTGCCATTACATTTTTTAATATGTCGTGTCGTTATAAACGTTATTAACGTAGTAAGCGAAAAGAAAAAATAAGCATTTTTCAATGACGAAGCATCAAAACCAGTCATTCATTTAATCCGGATATTACTTCTACATTCTGCTTTTTAATGATAAAATGATAACAGACTTAATGACGCTTATTTAAGCACCACGTTTTGTACGTATTGTTTTACGTTCATTTTTATTATTATGTAGGGATTACATTTATGTGCTACAAAAATATCATTTGATGCTTAATCATCCATTTAAGGCTGTTATAATTACTAGTAACATCTTTTGGAGAAACACGATGTGATCACTTGTAACTGTCGTTTAATTCCCTTCAATCTGTATATAATTCTTTCGCCTTTTGCTAAAGATTTCCGTGAAAGGAGTACCATATGAGTATGACACTCAGGAGTAGGAGTACCTAATGAGTATTTCACTCTATGTCCTTGGATATCTTACTTATTACTTAATTATAGAAAGCAATATTCTTGCAGCAAGAAAATATTGAACACATGTTTTATCTTTTTATCCTTTTCTCTAATATGCTTAGTTAGCGTGAATATGTATTTGAAATACTGTTTTCCATCTTATAGTAATTTGATGTTGTAATGTTATACGTCATTATGTCATTGTCACGATTGATCACTGAAATAAATTCTTTCATTCATACATTTATTGACGCAAATTATAACTACAGTATATAACTACCACCAATACATATCTCATATAATATACTTTTCCCCCCTTCGAGCTTTCCTGAAACTCTGGAATTAACAATTTACTACTCTGACGGCTTGAATACAATATTTATTATGGAAATTTCTTTTTAGTGAGATATTTTCTACATAATTAAAGACAATATGTTAATATGTAGCATTAATAACAGCCTTAACAGCATTAATGACACATTTTACAATATTTACAAAGAAACTCCGGAAGTTACGAGATTGTAACAATGGAGTAATAATTTGATATACATTATTTGTTTTGCTGAATGAAACTTGATTTCCTGTAAGCCCTTAAATAAAAGGGGCGCCCATAAAAATCTTATAATAAGGCCAATAAAAGGCATACTTAGGATTTAAGCTAAAATTTTTAACTCCAAAATATTTTGTATTTATTTTCATAAAATTATTGTTTTTATAGAATTTGTTTTGGAGTACCTACTTAATCTAAATTGGTCTCCTGAATAGATGTGTTCTTTGATTGTGTGTTGTCATCAGTCATAGCTGTATTAGGCTCCGAAGAGTTATTCTTCGTAGCCAAACACGAACATTTTTTACAAGCTGGAAATGGACGAACTGCGTCAGACAGTACTACTCTAGCTTGCTCTTTAAATTCTAAAAATTGAAAAATTGAGATTAAGAATGTGTGGACTTTTTTGTATTATTTTGTATTATTTATATTTTGTATTATTTTGTAATGTTTATATGAATTACTTTTAAATTTTGGATATTTTGTTTCCAAAGCACGGGTGATCTCTTTCTTCATTACAAAAAATGAAAAGAATGCAAAGGACTGGCAGAAGAGAAGAATATCTGTAATGACCCAGTACCATTGTGTGTCATGGTAATCAGTTGTGGTAAGCCAGGATAGAAAGTCAAATATCCACGGAATTCCCATTATCAAGAATATTTTTGTGAATAACTTCAGACTGTCATAAAATTATAACGTAATTATTATACAATTCGTAGGTATTTAAAAATTATTTATTTTTATTATGAACATGTTTCACTCACGATTCACTTTGTTTGCTTGATTTTGAACTACTTGTGGTTGCAAATTTTGTCGACTCTTGAATATGGTAGAGAGAATAGACGGTGAGCGCAAAAAATATTATATTTGCTGTTAGTAAAACTCCAATTGGAATGTAGAGATAATAAAGTTGAGCAAAATGTAAATCCAGAAAACAATTCTTCTTTCCATATTGAGGCAAAACAACTGTATTCGCTATATCATCTCTAAAAAACAATAATATGAACACTAATTAATAATAGGACTGCAGCACTATCGCAAATTTTTAGCTCTGAATTAAAAAGTACCTACTCGTACGTAACGTCGAGGATAACAGCGGCAGCTACAATCGCAAAGGGAACCCCTTCAGCAAATATAGAATACATAATAAGTTTCTTTAGCCCTCCTTTTTTTCCACTAATAGGTTTCAAATTCCTAGAAAATTTTGTAAAGTCATTCAGTTAAATCGAAATGTACAATTGGAAATTGGTTCGATGCAATATCACATTAAATGTATTTATATTGTTAAATTACCGAAATGTAAGCCATATATCCAAATTAACAACAGACAACCAAGTAAAAGTCGACAAGTAGAAAAAATGAGCAAAAATCCCTGAAATTAATAATTTGGATTATACTGGATTAACATACATTGTTATTATAAGAAGGTTTATATTGCAGTTTTCTGTCAAATAAACTTTTTACCAATAACACGGCAGGAGTTTGATACAACATTAGTTCTTGTCCATAAGACAGATGTAAATCGAGTCGCCGCCAAAAAAACATACGCACAAAACAATGAGAAAATGTAGCAGAGTTGTGTAAGAACATGAACATTGTGGTTTTTCCACAAAATGATGTAAACGATCAGAGTTACTAAAAGAAAAAATGCACAGATGACAAGTGCGATCCCATAGAAAATGTCCAAAGACTGTTTTTTCTGTAAAAAATAAAATGCAATTTACTTAATTCCCAAAAATATCATCTTCTTCAAATTTTGCTTAATCATGTCAAAATAATAATCATTGAGATTACCATTTCAAGGTTCATTAAGTAAGGATCTTTAATATCACACCGAATGAGAACGGTATTCATCTCTTCATTTCCGCTAGAGTAATTTCTGTGAATTGAAAAGTTGTGACTTCCATCTACACAGTATCTCTCATCCGACAGTATTTTCCATCTCTTTTTTTCGTCTATCTCAACAATGCTCCCGTTCTGTAACATTCGAAACCTACAACGATAAAATATAAAAATTAGAATACTAATAATAATGTTTAGACTTCGTTTTTAAAGAAAAAATGTGAATTTTCATAAATGATGAAGAAAATGCATTTTTACAATGTACGTTTATGATTCCCAATATTTTGCAGAGTGAGGGTTTCCAAATGTTCACAGCCATTGCCAACAGCAAAGGTTTTTGGGTGTCGAACGTTCAGGATAGAATTAAAATTTTGTGAATCCACAGATGACAAATCACCTTTCTCATCAGAAAATAAAACTGGCTTCCATCTATCTTTCTTGGAACGATTGCAGACAGTTCTTGGAAATCTTTGAATATCGATTACTTCATCTGGTTCGCAGCATTTGTAGACACAAGGATTTTTCTCATTGCAGCTGATGTTGCACACCACGAAATCCACTTGCATTTCGTTGTGACTGAAAAATATGTCATTTATTAAAATATTCACAGGAAATTAAAAAAAAACAATATTGCTTTTTTTGTAAAATTGAGTAACACTTTTCTTACCTTAAAAGACAATACTGATTTTCCTGGTAAACCTGGTTTTTATATCTAATATATTTATTCGGTGATATTATTAAATCTGGCATTTTTATGCGACGGCCCTCTTCATTCATAATTTGTTCTTGTCCTTTTATCCATGTCACATTGAATGACCCATTTGAACAATTCAATTTATGCTTGGTTGCTCTAAATTTTAAAAATATGCACAACAGAAGGATTAAAATTAGTTTCAGTTTTTAACAAAATACAAATTAAAAACATCAAATTGGAAATTGTTTGGAAATGTATGAAAATCATAAAATGTATCAAAATATATTAAATTTCAAGATTGAAAATTGATAAGACTACTTTGTATTGTTTATAATTATTAAAATTAAAATTATTCAACATCAAATAATTGAAAGTAAGTTACTGGAAAGACAAAATGATGTCAGGGCTAAAGTATCCATCAGGTCTCAACTCCAATGGAAGTTCAAAGTCAGCTGTATCCAATTCATTAAAAATTGTGCTGTTGTTATTATCATGATTTTTGTCGATGTTATCACACACATGGATCTGGTACACTTTTGCTTCACCACTTAATGTGTTGCTAAAAATTAGAGCACAGAGAGTTAATTTGTAAACTGTATTCATGACAAATCTGTCACATTCGCCTTGTCATAACCATCTATATATTTTATTATTTAGTTTCATTAATAAGATTTTCTTGTTTGATTGAGACGATATGCACCTGTGCACACAAAGTGTTTAGATATTAGATATAGAAGCAATTATTTAAGGATTGCACTTAATTTAAATCACAAGAGCAATGTTCACCTTTTGTGATGAGCACTTTAAACACACTTCAAATGAGACAGGATATAAGTGAGTTAAATTTTACCGGCTGATGAGGCTCTTTAATTTATACAAGTGGATATAGATTTAACAACATCTTAGCACAACAGACCTTCTCTTGTCATAATACACGAACGCCAATAATAATAAGATAATTTGTCTTCTCAGGACATTTTAGGCCCATAAATATGTTTTAGATGCAGCCCTCACTTTCCTTCGCAAGAGGTCCTCATTTTTAATGAGTATGTTGTTTAAAGGTAAAAACAATTGAAATGTATTTTTTCTTAATAATTACAAGTAAATTATCCTTTTTAAATGTCTTGAGCATCAATATTACGGCTTAAATTATTTGAAATATTGCAACCATACATAAAAGTTATATTTATACATTCCCTCAATGTTACCACTATAATAGGCCTTCACCTATTCTGGCCCTGTTGAGTTAGGATAATTTTTAAAATCTTTATTTACGTGATGTAAGTAGCTAGGTACTAATAATGTGGCCAGGGTTGCGGTGGACGAAATGAGGGGTATGGATAAAATTGGACAAAATGTATTTCTTCCACCTGAATTTTATCCAGGTGGATAGTGGATGGATAAAATTCAGTCTAGATTTAACAAAATTGACAGATAGACGATGCAGATAAAGACTACCTACTTAATTAGTTTGCATTGTTTGTGAATACTATCCTTTAATTTTATTTTTTCAGCAAATAAAGTTTTAAGTTATTATTAATATTTCATGTACCTACTCATAAAGTAAGCCCTCATTAAAGCACTGAGTAAGAACGGCAAGTTTAGGATCGGTAAGGAGGGCATGCTTGAGATACAATTTCTGGATGTAAAAGGAAATACATAGGTGAGAGGTACTGATGGAAACAGACAAGTAATATTATATACAGACAAGTAGTTTACTGATACAATTTTGAATACTTTCATTAAAATTTTAATTCGATATGCAATTGTTGATATCGACTTGAAATTTTAACTATGCAATTATTTTAGTGTGCGGAAAAACATTTATGTACCTACTACTCACTGTAACTTATTGTTTGTCTCACCTGAACTTATCTCTTGACTAT
>JAAAYG020020294.1:30751-40950 GCA_009936455.2 Tomocerus minor
AGTTTATATACATTTATGAATTGTAATTCGAGAAATTTAGGAATGACTGAAAATGATTTAGCGCCTCCAGTACGGCAGAGTACATTGCTCCCATTGGAAGTCTCGTAATTCATCCTGCGCTTTGACATTTGAGACTCTCTACGTGCAGTTTGCCCATTGAACAGTGAGCTAGATGGCACGTATTGTGCGACTGTTAATTCTGCTCTCTGTAAAATGATTCACAACTTGTTTGTAAATAAATCTGCTTTCAACCAGATACGGCGAATCTGATTATCTCCAAGGAGGATGCGAAGTGCAGAGCTTTAGCATTGATGTTTGGTGTATACGATATTTATGGTTAAAATTAAAGCTAAGGCTCACTTCAGATCAAATGTAATCCTATTGAGGCATTAATTTAAACTAATTCAAAAATCTAATAAGTTACTTGCAGTAACTGAAACGGCAAACTTTTTTTCAACTCGTGTCGGTCCCCTGTACATGAAATACCCCGAATAAAGCTCACTGTGCACTGGAGTCAATACATAATTCGAAATAAGTCATAAATTATTAAATTCGTTACAAGTGACTTGCACGAAGTGGAGATTCATTCAGGATTTTAGCAAGAATTTAGTTTATCCCTTCTGCACGTATGCAGCGACATTTTTTTCTCGAGTTATAAAGTACATTTCTATTCCTGAGTTTGCCTTTAACTCTGCTTTGCTATCCTAAGTAAATATACTTAGACTTATGTGATGTTTTCATAGTGTACATCACGACTCATAAGGCAACAGCTAATAAATGTCATGTCCGGAAGTTGCCTTCATGTGTTAGTGGCATTTACTCAATATCACTAAGGTCTCTCCGTAGTGCGTCTTCCTATTCATTTCTTTCTTATTATAGCTCGACGATGTAACATACTGCTGCACCTTTAATATTCCCACATATTGATATAGACTTAATTTGTATGGCATATAAATCCCAAGAAGTTAGTCACATGCTGAAAAATCCATAATAAAAGGTTGCTAATTTGTACTTTGACGAAGTCCTAGCATTTATTTGATATTTAGAGCGTCTATATATAGAATCCTGTATTTCACAGCGTATTTTCTTAGAATCCCCAATTGTTACTATGCTGTATATTATGTTCAACATGACCTACGAGGGTGTATCGTTCAGTGTGATCTATTACATTCTAAAGAAAACAATAAGTACAAGGCTGTAGTTAATATTAGTGCACTTTGTAGCTCGTAGCATTATTAACTATAGGGACTTGCGGGTAGTTTACGAGGAAATTGGGGGAGCCCGTTTTGTTTCCCTTCAAAATCTCGTTTCTCGCTAAGTTATTACATGTAATTAAAAGAGTACACGTGCTGCACGACACTTTTCTAAAGACATTTGACGCTTTCCCACTATTACTTGCCCTAAGTTATTGAATCAAATCAGGTAATGTGATTTATTGTCAACTTTATAAGAATGGCTACACACAACTGCAACATTTTCTAACTGTTCCTGGGTCTTAATAATGCACTCACATGTTTTTCAAAGGAATGCATGATTCCCATAACATCATCGTTGCACAAATCCTAATTCATTTGTCCTTGCTAATAAATTAGAGTTATACAAAGTTTTACAAACCTCAATAACATTTTTGTAAATTCTAAAAATATTGTTGACCAGAAACCTATAATTATGTCTCAGCATAACAATAACTAAAATTAGCCAGCAAGAAAAGAGTGTACCTAAGTTAATTGCTCAATTTTCGTTGTAGAGGGGTGAAAATTCTAAAAAAAAAGAGTTTTGTATTGCATATTTATTGGTATGTGAGTGGTTCAAGTTCATAACAGTTCGTATATGAAATTGAACGTTTTCATTAGTGTTTCTATAATGGATCTGCTGTAAGTGTCTGTTATAGAAAATGTATGAGAAATAATATTATGGAGAATTGATGGGCTCATAAATCCTGGCGAGAACCCATAAATTGCCAAAGAGTTATTACCTTCGATAAGTTATCTTCATATTCATATAATGTATGTATGGTGCACAATAATAATATTAGCAAGTGAGTCTGAAGAAAGAGTCGACTACCTCACTCTGTTCATATCATTAGAGTAGTCTTACTGGAGAGAGAGAGAGATAGTCGAGAATGAAATAGAGGAGAGTCCTCATCTCATCATCTCTCAGCTCATAATAATCAGCCTGAGAGGGAATGACTTGAGTCGATTTGACTTGACTATAGGATTTCTGTAGTGAATATGAATTTAGTGAGTTTCCATTGCCTCAAACTTCCCTTGCTTTGCAATAACACTTTAGTGGTGCTGCCTTTGCCTACGCAAAACGGAGAAGATTCCCCATCTTCTCTCTGGTAGTCAAGAGCGTTGGAGAGTGAGACAGGATGGCAGTATCTTTTAAAATATAATATATTATATTTGCTATTCATAATGCATAGGTTAGGTGTTCTCCTCGTGCCATGGCATGTCATCCTCCAAGTCACCTCCACCTCACAGCAACCTGAGTCTCAACTACAAAGCCCGACAGTTGCCTTTTGCCCTTGTCTGTGTATCCCGTTGAGCTTTGCCAGTTTGAACTGAACTTCCTTTAGTTAGCCCTGTGAGTGAGTGAAAATTGCGTCTCTATGCTCCTGATCTGATCTGATGAACGTAAATCGCAAATTTATGACAGGCTTGTTCTACCCGTCCGTGCAGTTCCCTTTCTACTGGAATTTCTATTCCTACCTCTGCTCTCTGCTACTGCACACTCTGCCTGTAGATACAGCAGCATCCCTTATGAATCACAACATCTATAGTTTGAAACTAAATTCGCATCTATCTATTCTGTCAGTAGATATACTATTCTAGGAACTGCTACCCTCTTCTCCGTAGATCAAATGATTTCCTACGTCAACGTACCGTGTACGTGCAGAGCACATCTTTAAGCCGATATCAGACTCCTTCCTACCTAACAAACCATGGCATGGCAAAACATTAACATTTGTTCTGTTTAGTTCTGCTCCGGACTATTCACTATCCACATCCTATCATATCCTCATAAAAATACTCAACAAGAATTATCTGCAGCAATAACTTTCTCCCTTCCATTAGTAAAGGCTCTCCCTAAACACACACGTATCCACATATGAGTCTAAGCGTGTGTGTATGGCGGGGACAAAATATCTCAACTCTCAGCTCTATAAACATCTTCAGTTCAGCTCGGGGCTTTTGCCCAAATTCAAACATGACATTACGGATCCTTTCAGTCACTAGAATCTGTTTTGGCCCAGTCAATTCAGATGATATCTCGTCGAACCCATGCAATGCCTCTATAAAAACATTCTATTATAAAAAGGTGCTTGCTATCTAAATATCCGTGAATTATCTTCTTTCAACTGGTGGAAGGTAAAAATCACTCAGAATGTACAAGTACTCTATACTCTCACCCAATTTCCTAGCTTTACACTTTTCTGAAGAATATTCTTATGATGAAGGTTGTCGAATGCTCCAGATAGATAGATACGTTATGCAATCGTTGAAATTAGAACAGAGAGAAGAGAATTAAATTTTACGTACCTGTTCTGGTAGAGCCGGTTGCAAACTCTTGTTACGATGAGTTGTTGAATAGTTCTTCTTGGTTACTAACGTTGCTGTCTACTGTGCTGCACAATGCCTTGTATTGAGGGAGAGAAAAAAATAGTCTTAATTTGCCTCCCCGCCTCGTGTAATGTTTAAGTGGCAAAACAATTAGAACTTCTCAAGAGAAGAATTCCTCAATATTTCAGAAATGATTATGATTTTGATTGAGTCGAGGTATAATTGGTTTATGTATGATGGCTGAAAGCTTAGAGATAAATTCTCATGTATCTCACTGGTTCCGTGTTAAGAAATTGAGGAGCAGTAAGTAAAGTAAGTAATTGGCGGAGCCGGAGCACACACTTTCTCATAACAGTCCTTGAGAAGTTGACTTTGATTCAGCTCTGTCAGAGTCACTATCAGTTCTGGATTTAAATGCTGTTTTGTCTGACAAAGTCTATTTCTTCTAGGGCATAGAGTAGTGGCGAGTAAGTAGAAGTCAGAATGAGATTGGCGAGACGTGCTCAGCTCAGGACTCGCATGCTAAGGCCAGCTCATGCAGAAAAGTGTTTATCAGCACTGGCTCGGATGTGATTGTGTTGTGTGAATGTATTGATGAGATTTGGCGTAAATGCTGAGGATTGGGCGAGATGAGTGAGTGCAAGAGAGAGAGAGAGAGAGGAGACAAGACAGAGGCAGGAGTATTCGTCGTAGTGGCAGCCGGAGCTTTGTCAATTCCCCAAGACTGTTTAATGTTAAGGGCTGATAGTGGCTGCAAATAACCACTTTAGATCAGGCCCACACGAGAGGCTGCCTTGGCCATCCCACCTAACCCTAAACCATTGCATTGCATTCGAGGATAGCACACAGCCAGTTCCTTCCTTCCTTCGTACACTTTTCCAGAGCCAGCAACGGTCCTGCATATATATCCACGCTGTACTTGAGTATGTACGTACAGTACAACGTGAGTCAAGTCACTCAGGCCGTAATGTAGTGTAATGTACGAGCCGCCGCATCCGAGCCTAACCTGCTGCTTACTTACTTTGCAGCCTTTACTTTACGGCCTGAGCCTTCCCATTGCAGAGCATTGGTTTCCTTTCGTCCCCCAATCTTCTTCACACACAACTCACAGCCATGCCATTCTGCTCCTTCTGCCTACTTTATAGAGATCCATGTATTCTTTATGGCTTCTCCCTGTCTGTCCTGCTCTCCTCTCTCCTATTCTTCCAGCCAGCCACTCACTACACACACACACAGACACAACTTGCTTCTCTAATGTAATCCTACCAACTCTAATGTTTTTAACTTCACATAAACCCATCTAACTTTGTCTTTGGTCCTATATAGAACCTTAGCTCTGGCTAAACTCAAGTAAACTCTGCAATGAGGAGACTTATACACAAATCAAACACTCTTCTGCTGAGGTGATCCTTTATATACACAAAATTATAACTTATACAATAATATACACGATACATTTCTAGTCTCATCATCACTAACATCATCCTCCTCACCATTCTTCCTAGCATCTTCTCTTTCTACACTCACAAAGAATTCCTTTATATTTATACGTGCATTTTTCATTTAGTCTTAAACCATTCGAGTTCCTTATATAATAATATATGTGTGCTTCCTAATATCCTACATTTCAGTTGTACACATATCTCAGATAGTAATGAAGCTTTTAAGAATATAGAGTAGACATCTAAGGATTAGGGACTGCATGGGTAATAGGATGAATGAAGAGAGCTAATAGTCTTATAAATAAAATAGATACAGTGCAGCGTATTATATAGAGTAGTGTACAGAGTGTGCACTTAAGTGTTACGAAGAGACTTGTCATACGTAAACAGTTGATAGTAAGCAGAGATGGCTTGTTGGCTTCTTCACTGGCTTATGCTGAGCTGAAGATGAGTTGCGAGATGAGACTCGTGTTAAGTTATAACTCATAGGGAAGGAGAGAGGGCTGTATGCACAGATATTAGGAGAGCAGGAGCATCATCATCATCTCCTCCTCTTCTTCTTCTTCTCTTCGTCGACTCTCTGACTGTTATGCCTGGCCTCTTTAATATCTATTATATCTATTATAATGCAATAGAAGCATGGCAAGCCAAAGTTTCACAGAAGAGAAAAAAACGACATTAGACTACAGTACACTACACATTTTCACACTTTTAACTTCCTTTATGGCTACTTCTCCACCTCTTTATTTATTAGTGGGTCGTAAATAAATGAAGGGCTCGTGTCATGCGTTACGTTATGTTCTTACATTACACTTGAATCATTCTTTAGATTCAATTTAGCCAAATAGTCGCACACTCACTCCGCTTTGTTCACTCTCCAAACACACAATTTATAATCATTGACATTTATGTCAGGAAACACAGAAGCAAATTCATGCTCCACATAGACAACTATTGTGCACATACAATTATGGATCCATTATGGATTTATCCTCACTTATTATCTCTACTGCACTCCATATTATTTATGCCCTACAATTCAACCTTTCGGCTAAGTCCCTAGTGCTACTTACACCCTTATTTACTTTCACAATTTCATTTAACTCCTATTTAAGCACACATAAATACCACTATGCTCCTTAGCTGAGTCAAATACTTAGTTGTTATTTTGTTTTGTTATACATTTTACATCTTACATGTTACGAGATAAATCATATTATCACTTTAGCATCAACTACTTAAAAAGGCAACAATGCAACCACTCTATGTGAATCCTATTACTTTTTAATGTTAACTATTTTTATTTCAAGAAATGGCATTATTTTCAAAGTTATATTATGAACAATTTTGTGGAATTAAAAGTTGGTTTAGTTGATTACCACAAGCATTTCTTTAAAACCGAATTTCTGGTTTCTAAACCTTTATGAATTATCATAATGATATACGAATAGCACTTAACGTACAGAATAAACATGGGTATTCAACGGGATACAATAATTGGTTCAAAAGTAAATTCAGTAATACATAGAATTATAATTACTACCGTAATTTTCTAATAAAATTATTTCGACGCAGATTTTTCTAGCTGTTGTCTATAGTTGAATAATTGAAAGTTGAAAAACACCCGCAGAAAGTAGCCAGTCACATTCTCTGCTATGTTATAATTTTTCACGATTTGCAATTACTTCAAATTTCAAGACGATTATACAGGATTGCTATGCATGCATTTTTGCTTAAGATGTAGTGTAGGCTTTGACTTCAATCACACCACTTGGTCTACTTGATAGTATTATATCTGCGTGAAACAACTAGAAAGATATCCCGCTGGTTTTCTAGTGAGAATATAGTATTTTTCTGCAGAGAGTAGGCGAGCGAGTGAGCTGTACTCTAATCCTTCTGCTTATTCAAAATGAGCAATGTGAGTTATATATGCATGTAGGAATAGGTAATTACATTGGAAACTTTCAGCGTTTCGGATGACGCAATCATTTAGATGTTATCTAATAGTTAAAATCAAGCAAGCTACATCAAACATGAAACTTGAAGCCGAAGCACGTAGACGAATACTCTTCTTAATAAACAAGAGCTACCAACGGAGTCTTTTTTCTACTATGAGTTCTATTAACGAAAACTAGCAATTTATTTTCTCTTTACATCTTAATATAATTCACAAGGTCACCGAGAAAAATCACTGAATGTCAGATCAAAACGCGTTTTTTCTTTCGCTCTTGCCACTTTAGTATTTCAATGCAAGAATCAGATTTCAACACACCACAACACAATTTACCACCATATTATTCCTAGTAAATGTTGTTTATTGGAAACCAAATACAAAACCATTTCGATTTTTTCTTGTACTTAATAATATCGTTCAGCAGAAGTTAAGCAGATGTTTCATCGCAAAATATGGTAGCAGTAGTGATAATATTAAGATATGATTTAATTGTATGTTCATTTTTGGTGTGAAATGCAATATGAATAAAGTTAGTAGTAAACAAAATGTGGAATGGAATGAATTGAGCAGATGAATAAATGAAGAGGGAATGTGAATAAAGAGGTGAATTATAATTTGTGAGTAGAAATAGACGTAGAGGATTTTCTTGATGCTCAGCAGTAAATTGAAGCCAGACTTGTTTTCTAAGCTGTTACTGTTGTTACGTTTTGTTTGCTCGCTCATCCTTGATGTACTCTTATCCGGTCGGACCCACATACATTCTGAGTTGCTCATTGTTGAAGAAGCAATGCAGTACTTAAGTGCATGTTTTAAGTTGCATTGCTTTTATTCCAGTGAGTCGAGTCTGTCTCCATTAACAGAAAGCTCCTGCTTTATTGCTTATTTAGTATTTGCTCTCATAGACAATTGTGTTGTCTTACAAGCAATTTATTCACTTAAGAAACTACGACTTTTAAAAAATCCAGCCAAACTACATCATTCTGTAATGTATTGCGTATAGTAAACACATGCAGCTTGCTACGTGCGTAGCAGTTTATGCATGTGATATAGTTAGTAGAGTATCATTGCTACGTGCTAAAACGCGGAGAAGAGACTCAATAAGGCAAAGTATAGGTTAGCGTCTTTATAGTTATCAGAACTTGTCATCTCATCTCGTGAGTGTTGAGTTTGCAAATCAAATAGAAATGTTAATTTATTTATTGGCTTATTTCTGTAATAAAGTCTCAGCTCCGCATGAGGTTTGACAAGACTATAGCCAACAGTCAGTTCAGCTGGCTAATCGTACGTAAATGAATAGAACAGCAATTGAATTACATACAGTTCTATACAAAAGCAGGTTGCCAAGAAAAACTTGACTTGGGAAAACAAGTAACAGAAAAAATTTTCACTTCGGTTTTACTCTAGTCGCTCACTAGGATAATTTTATTCAGTCAGGTCCGTTGGTGATTCGAATTTAGATTTAAAGCTGTCCTATTATCAGATGATCGAGCAAAGAAGGTGACTCAATCTTTGCGTGGCCAACTTATTCAACAATATTCAATTACTAAACTGCCCTCAATTACACATTTTTGCTAATTTATCTATTCAAATCTGTAGTACAAAAATCCGATTGCAAATAATATAAGATCTTAAAACTTTATTGTATTCTTCTTAATTAGATATTGCCACTGAACCAAGAAGTGATTATGTTTGCGTAGAGTCAGTATTTGCCAAATAGTGTTAATACCAAAATTTTATTTACATTTTTACATACAACTAAATATGTATTTTTATTTCAAGTTAAACGCTAACATCCAAAAATCTAATACTTTGAATTGAGTTCTATTCCATAAATTGCAGATTATTGTCCAGGAAAACTAATATAGTTAAGAATTTGTAAGTAACTAGTCGCACTGACAAATAATATTGATGATCAGTTATTTTACATCAAATTTTAAATGTAAGTCTAACTAGATACTAGGAATTGTATGAGCTGTGTGGTTATGTTCATGCAATTTTTCTCATGAGCAAATGCAAAATATTCACAAATGCTGTGTCTGTTAATCTATGTCCCTAGATGCAATTGTGCAGCATACATAAGTAATTAGCCGAAGCATTTGATAATACAGTGGGAAATATTGGGAAAGTGGATACCAGAGTAAAAAGATATTAAACTATGTCCGTAATTTCCACCATGAACGTGTTTCGCAACGAAACGAAAAACGGAGATAGAAAAATGTTATAGACACAATTCCATAGAATGCAATCTGATACGCTCTGTCCACAGCTTGGTCAGCTAATTACCCCGTGACAAGGAAACAGTAGAACACGCCATACATAAAGGATATGTAACAATAAGCGACTCTCTGCTCTCAACGAATCCCTTCGCATGGAATCTTTCGAGAATGAAGGGAAAGGGTTCGGAACTGCATTGGAGCACGTGCGACAAGCCTAAACAATCGCGCTGTATCTAATTGGCTATTGAGACAGAAATTGTTTTGACTAGGAGCTTACGAGAGAATTTGAGACGCTCTCGTCCTCTACTCTAATTCCTAGCCCATTACATTCTATTTTGTCATATGGAGTGATACGAGTCACCATCATTGGGCACTGTGCTGTGTGCATTAGCATATTAGCAAGCAAACATAATGTGGATTTATTTCGGCAGCACTCGCTTACTCGATCTATTCCATATTTTTCATAGCCAAGGACAATCCCGAATCACAACTACCAAACTTGTTTGCCTTTTGGATTCCATTTGTGTTTACAATTTGTTCATGTAGGCATCACATTTCATTCCAGATTGAATATTATGAATACATATGTTATTGCAACAATTTCCTATCGTCTCTAGCAGAGTGTAAAATTCAATACGAGGGTCTGCACAGGAGCCAACAGGCGTATACACATTTGAGTTGGTATTTCGTTTACAAAAAGATTGCGTTTTAAAATATGTATCTACCAGCTAAAGCCGATGACTGCTCGTCTGAATTCTATTGGTTGATAAGTTTCGGACGCATACTGTGAATCTATTTTATTTTCAAATACCCTTTACACAGAGCCTTTAAAACTGTCCCAGATTGTTCAAACAAATTGCTCAGCGATCTGTATTGAATATCTGAGTCAACCCTTTCACAAATTAAGGAGTTTACTTTTGAGTAAATATTATAATCCTAGGCAGCCTCTTTGAGTACAATGTAATTGGGTAATTCAAGAACCCATAGGACCTTCAAGGGTCAACCCATTAAACGTTGATTTGCC
>JAAAYG020020294.1:41050-57252 GCA_009936455.2 Tomocerus minor
CTTTGAGTACAATGTAATTGGGTAATTCAAGAACCCATAGGACCTTCAAGGGTCAACCCATTAAACGTTGATTTGCCGGAAAAAGGATTAAATAATGCTGTTCCAATGTTTGCTTACTGTCTCTTTTACAGCTCGGCAAATTGTAAACACAGATGGGGCATTCAGAAAAGGGGCTTTTTCTACTTGTTTAGTTGTCATTTTAATATTTCTAAACTTTAACCATTCTCCTGTAAATAATATATCTCGAATATTTTATTGCCTCAATTACTACTATTTCCAATCACCATAATTGGGCTAAGATTAATGTCACATTGCAGAAACCTTTTCCGAAAAAGCAATCCCTGTTAATAATGGTTCAGATCAATCGCTCGATTTCGGACTTGGCATTTGTGTTTTATAGAGCAGGAAAATATTAATCGTAGACTAGGAGTAATAGTAATATTTTAAGTAGTAGTAATAATTACTAATGTAAACACTATTATGTCATAGTAAGAGTACGTATAGCCGTTGAATGCAATTATTATGCACATGCACTTACACATGCTAAGCTATAGAGTAACTGGTGATGGAAATGATGTTATAAAAATGTTTTATAGTATCTGGTAATGACTGTAACTGAGAAATTGTATCAAGTCGAATTCGTTGTTACTCAGACATTATTTTCCACGTGATACATTTATGAGATGATGGTGAACGATAAGGATTGTAGGACAGCACTAGGATCTTTGTTCTTTTGTTTTCGCCATGTACGAAAATTTTTAAGAAAGAAAACGAGTTTTCCTGGAAAATGTAGCTCCTGAATAAATTTTAAATCCTAAGCTAATCATGACGACTTAAGTAGATTGTGGTGTTAGAGGTAAGAGAAAAAGTAGGTACATCGGTTACTTTCAAAAATTATAGGTAAAAAAGTTGCAATTAGCCCTACCGCGGTTAGAAGCATAAGTTTGTATTTAGGTATACACGAGTGAGTGTTGGAGGTCTGACAATTAATCAGCTCCTCGATCAAGTTTAGTTATGTTGTGAGCAAATTCTTCCGCACTGCTACATAACACTACATAGAGATTTTAATTAAATATTTTTATCATTTTAGAAGGGATGAGTCCCGACATGTGAAGTTGCATCCATTTGGCCTATTGCTAACCAGACAAAGTACTTACAGGCGAATAGTAAGTTTGAGCTTGGCTTTAATGTAATCAAATAGATAATTCTTATGGAGGAGATTAGATAATCCAATATTGTAGGAAAGGAGAATTGTGTGTGGGAGAAAAAAGGACTACTTGTAAAATGAAGTAGAAGTCAAGTGGTAGCATTGGATAAAGAATGAACTTTTACTATGAGTATGTCTATAGGTAAGATTTAAGATAGGATAATGCAAGAGGGGAATATTTCACTTGTTAGTTAGTTAGTCTCGAGATTTATTAGATATTTCCAGTCCGACATGACGGGACTGCACTGAAGTTAACTAAACTCAGCTCTCTTCTTCCTTTCCTTCCTTCCTTATTTCTCTCGCGCTTTACCAATGCAGTCACACAGAGTACAATAGAAAACAGAATGCATTAATGTACAGACAGATATAATGTACATTACTAACACATTCCTAATGTACTCACTCAACTGACTCAGGCCATACACTCTCTCTGCTCAACTTATTGTTAGTCAGGCATTCGCTTCGCTACACTTCATTCCTCCATTTTCCTAAATTTAAACTAAAAACACAAAAGAAAGTGATTAACGATTTCGTTGAGTTATATGTTTAGAGTGGAGTGGCTAAGTCTACTATAAAAGTGCATTTTTTACCAACAAATAACTTTGCTGCATCCAACTCAAGTAAATAGCTACACTCTACATACACACAGACAATATTATACTCTCGCATAATTCCAACGAAGAGCGCATCCCAGTGAAAATACAAAGCCATGCAGTCACTGAGGCAAGAACAAAAGCTTTTCAGTCGAAGAGACAACCAGGGAATATATCTCCGACTATCTTAGCCTTTGCCTTATCCTTCCTACATCACATCACTTACTTACTTCTGCAGCCATTCTCCTCGTCCTACTAAAATTCTCTTTCAACTACCACCACTTATATTTATCCTCCCATACACAGACTCTCTTCTCTGTATTGACTCTGTTTACTATTGCTTTCTGTGCAAGGACAGTAGTCTGTGTTTAGCAT
Source organism: Tomocerus minor (assembly GCA_009936455.2). Taxonomy (NCBI): domain Eukaryota; kingdom Metazoa; phylum Arthropoda; class Collembola; order Entomobryomorpha; family Tomoceridae; genus Tomocerus; species Tomocerus minor. The sequence goes on from JAAAYG020020294.1 coordinate 43,226, forward strand.
CCGCATCCGTAGAATCTTGTGGATCCTTAGAATTGGAATGGAAATAGAGGACTGCACTGTTTTGAGATTCGTTATTGTGAAGGAACATTTTGGTATTTTTTAGAGGGCAAAATAAACTTGTGTAATGTAGATGAATGACCATTATGCATTATGCAGTTAAAGAACTACAATATAGTTACGCTATATTATAACAGTGTATCTTAAAATTTTTAAAGAAATTGAATCGAACACAACTTGCAACTTTTCGCATTTGTACATATTCGTTAGTTAAAATTTTTCAATTTGTTTCCTAATTCCAATTCGGCAGCTAAAAGAATAAAAATATGTTTAGTTTGTTAAGTTGAGGAATTAGGTAATTCTCTGATTCTATTTTCACTTAATCCGGAAAAGTCAGTTACAATACATGGAATCGTAATTTAAATCCGAATATATGACTTCTAAGACCAGATACTCATCTGAAAAACACGTTTTGAACATTTCCCCTAGTACAAAACTGTAACGAACGCAATTACAGTTCTCAGAATTTTTGAAAATCATTAAAGGAATAAGTAACTATGGACAAATTATAATTTCATATTCTTTTGTATAACTGGCTGATGCTACAGATTGCATCACCGCGATTGTACAGTAAGGAGCCTAGTAGACAAATAAATACTCAAATATTTTTTATACTTTGCTATCTGCGATATGTACGAATAGAATTATAAATAATATGATTGTTGATATAAATATGCAGAGTGCTAGACTATCAAAGAGAAGAAGACAAATTGATACTGGCACAAATAGTTATATAATGGAGTTCGAGCAGTAAATCTTGTGGAGAAAGAACCTAGTAACCTAATGACAAATCAGAGTAATTTGGTGAGTGTAGCAGTTAGTATGAAAACTAACAATGCAACATAAATTTCTATAAGTATCAGTAATGGTAGCATTTGAACCGTAATGACTCGAGACCACAGAGCAAGAATAGATGTGTACACACATAGAGCACAGACAATAAGCATAATAATGACAGAAGCTATAGAGCATAGGGATTTGTAGTGCGTAAGTGAACGGAGACCCTCAATAACATAAACTGAATTAGATAATGTAGTTTATAGAGAAGGAAACGAGGCAGGTCGGGCACGCCAACCCTCCGTCCGCACTTCAGTGATAATTGCTCTCATTTAATAGCACATAATAGCTACATATGATACACAAACAAAACAAAACAAACCATCAAAAGCTGGTTTTGGTTTACCTACTTGAATTGCCTTGCCTTGTCTGGAGTAAAAGGATATCTAGCAATAGAGCTCTATCTGCCATATCAAATGTGCTATTATCTATCTGTACATAAGTAATAAACTTGTCTCTCACACACACATACCCATAGCTATGAGTATGCCTGTATGCATTTACGGTGTAATATAAAATATCTGGTTATATATTCAAGTGTGCTGTTATAAAATACATTTATCTCCTGCCTACGCTCGATTAACTGTATCACATCACATCAAATGGTTTTATTGCCTCATCTGCTTCTATGACTTCTTCACTCAACTTCGTCTTCACTTCAATTAAAAAGCCATAATTGCAATTCAGCCATTCAATCTGTTTGACACACGACATGAACTACTCAGCTCTCCACACACCATAAAAGCTTATCCACCAATGATGCCTGAATTTGCACTAATGATGAAAATATTTTTTGGCCCTGAAAATTCTTTTATGTATGTAGAGCACTGCTAAAGTGAGTAGTTTGAGGTGTAGTAACGGTGTAATTTGGCATTGTTATGTTATTATATAGTCCGCTCAAGAGAGTCAGTCAATAGTGTTTAATCACTTAGTCACTTAGTCTGGAGGAAAGGAGGGAAATATTATGGCAACAAGTCAAAGTCGTTTCTTGACTACAATCACCAACCGCCCACTCATCACAACCTCATAAAATAAACATAATCTTTATTGGATGATCTTGTCTAATATATTTCAGTTAAAAAGACTGCCGACAAGATAGAGAACAAACTACATGTGGTAAACTTATCAGTTTGCCCTGCTAGTAAATACCTACAGACGGAATCAGAATCTATCTCCTTGTACATTAGGCACGTTTAGTCATTTATTTTGGCTCATAAGGAGAAAATGAAGATATCTGAATAGTTGTTTTGGAGCACTAAATATATCAGTGCATTTATTTATTATAATGATATTAACTTTACTTTCGCTGGACTGGGCTGGAAGATTTCAACCATGGCTCACCCCAATGTACATATACATGGCCCTATACTTCCCAAGAATGGCATAAACTAAACTAATTAAGATCTTACACAAGATCAGCTCAGACAAAAATTAATTACAGCCTCTTAATTCTCTGGTTTTAATTACAGACAGCCGGCGAGTTTAGTATCTTGTTCGGTACTTCTTCATAATGTAAGTATGCATGTAGTAGGATTCTTGGCAGAGGAGTCTATACTCACTTGGCAGTTCATTATGTGATTTGAACAAATAATAAAAATCAAATTCATGATTAAGTCAAGCTCGTAAAGTAATCAGATTGAGGTAACTGGCGAGTGAGAATCTAATCGAATAACAAAGAGGAATGCAGACACGTAATTGAAACTAAATAAGAAATAGTCATAACACAAGGTAGAACATAAGAGAAATGCGATAAGTACCCACATAACGAAAAGTGGTAGCTCATAACTAATAACAATTGTATTGAATTACGTAGATTGCATGTAAAGAAACATTTTCAGTCCAACAGACTTCTCTCCCTTTCTCCTACTCACTATATATATATCTATATATATACGCACTCCACACTCAACGCACAGTGTAACATAAAAATATGGAGAAGAGCGGAGAACAAGACCAGACTCTCACTACTTCTAATCTAAATTATGGCGAGATTATGCTAAACTATGTGTTTACTATTACCTACTATTGCTATCGCACATAAGGAATCGGAGAGTGCCTTTCCTCTGTCTCATATATAATATCCTACAAGAAATAAAAGTCTGAGAGCTGCACGCGGATTGTGGTGTGATTAAGTTATACTTTTGCCTACTCTCACACACACCTTCGCCTATTGTCCGCATCTCTCTGTGCATCCACATTATACTCGCATAAACACTCTCACTGTTGACTTAGCAGAGAGATATGCCTACTTAGGCCCCAATCCATCCACTATAGCTACATCATAATCGTATTCTTGCACCTATTTATGTGCTTGTTTAACTGACTTTATGATCTGGCTGATGGCTCCTCATGACGATTCCCTTCATGTTTATCTTCTTGTTCCGAACGGCTCCAGACCTGAGCCAATTCTCCTTTCCCGTCTTACAAACACACCATTTCAATTCATTCCCTCTACCTATTTCCTTCATACAGCTCCTATGCACTCCCTCCTTAAATTATTCCCATTTTTACAACCTTATCCGATTACTTAAGTACAGAACTACGGATGCCTTCTTTCTCCTAACCTTTTCCTCACCTTTTTAAATGATGCTTTATGCATTACATTTGCATTTCATGTGCTAGTACAACACTGGACTACCTACCATGTCCTTCATTGCAATTGTCTTCTAATATGTATTGCCAAACTCATTACACAAATGCCACCATTGAATTATAACTTGCCAGAAAGCGTACGTAGTCTTAACTTAATGAAAGAATTAAAACAATTTTCTTCAGCTAGCAAATAACAGACGTGTATATTAGCACAGACACGTAATAAATAGTAGATTCCTTCTATTTTCCTATCCATTGACATTAGCGTGCTGAAAAGAGTTTTCTTCTTTTGCTATTCAGTAACAGTTCCCCATATACTACGATTTTCTAGGTGCTGTCATGCTGTTATTTTTTATTTTATTGTTAATTACGAGTTTGGGATGATTGTGGAGCGAGGCGCATTGTTTTTGGCTAACATAGTTTTCTTGGTTCGCCTTGCCTTTTCATTAGGTTTGACTGTTCTGTGGTGTAGTTGTCTTGTGTTCCTTGGTTGAATGTGTACGTACGTTGTGTTGTATTATGATGGACCCACCCATCTCGTCTCGAGCAGCTTTTAAATTTATAATTTCATTAGCGAACAAGAGTTAGGTGAGCTGGATGGAGTTGTGCTGTTGTAATGTTGTTTGTGCCATGTTAGTTAACTTTAGCTATGCATGTGTTCTGTTCTAGTGGGCTCTGTGTTCTATTATTCTGAGGAGCAGACTGTGCCGACTGTGAAAACCTGGCTGGTTTGGCTTGTCCTTTCTGCCGTGCCATAGCCTGGCATAGCACAGGCAGAGATAGTTTCCTTTCGCTATGCTGTATGGTCGGAGGAGAACATTGGTTGCGTGAGCCAGCCGAGCAAGGATTAATTTATGACTCTATTACTGATTAAAATGCCATTGCTGGGCCATTGCGACATGAATATGCGAGAATAAAAAAATGTTGTGGATGCTGTGCATGGTATGATATGACATGCCTTCTATGCCATTTTTACTGACAGTCCCATGTGTGTGCCGAAAAATAACTAGATGAATGAGTCTCACACAGAAAAATGTTGATGAAAGAAGAGAAAATGCGATGATTGTCGTGAGGAGGAGAGAAATCCTTTAGATTTGCTTAAATTACTTTGAAGTACATTCATTTTAATTGTCTACCTACTTACAGCACACATCCCGCTCCCTCTCCCTCCATCTCTTTCTCAGCATACACTCAAATCCTTTATCACCGTCAACATACTGTAAATCTGTAGTGAAATACTAAATTTGTCATGTCTTTCAATCAAATGGAAATTCAAGCAAGAAGTATAGAGCGTCATTACAGCCCTTTGCATATTCAGCATAAACCTTGTCATTGAATAAACATTAGCTATTTGATAACAAGAAAATTTACTATTTACTCTCTTCAGTAATACATTAAACCCCCAATTTTCTGTAGAGTCGGCAGAAAGCACTGCCAACCAGAACCAACACTCGTAATAAGCAAACAACAACTTTTGAAAGTTTTGTCCATGCCAAGAGAGCCAGTGTGCCTTGGAAGACTAAAATATTAGAGTTGTAGTCTCGTAGTCGTACAAATAGTAGTCGCACAGTTCCTAACTTGAAAAAACTTTTTCGATTTTTTACTCTCCCATTCTTATCTCTTGCAGGGCTTCTTCCTCCTAATACTGATAATGTATGAGCGCAAAATTTCTGGAACAGGTGGAGTTTTCTCATCTGAAAATCTATTGGGCGCACTGTGTGGTCGTAAATCAGGAGTTGAGGAGCCCATAATAAATCATTCCTTCTTCGTACTTCTTTCTAGTTCTTTCTACTTCTCATCGCACTCAATACTACACAGGAATTATTACTTTACTTACTTTGCCCTCTGTCTTTACTCTTTCCCTTCCTTTACTACCCACCAACACTCTGAACACGGATCCTCTAATAACGAATAACGTACATACCTAAATACATTACATACGGATACTTGCATGCATGCACCGGGCCTTCTGCTCATCTTTTTCCTTCTCAGCACTATTAGCTACATGCACATGCATATCTAACTGAAAATCACTCAGTAATAGTAATAGTAGTGATTCTAGTTATTTTCAGACTGTAGCTTTCATATGAAGAATTTTCATTTCTTTCACTATCCATTATCAAATGACAGTTTCTGGCTATGACTTAAAATTGACACTGTTCTTTTAATGGTGTCATGCCCTACTATGTAAAGCACAGATCCTTGAAACGTCTTTGGATATCAAAAAGAATATTCATTTTGTCTTACGTTTATTTTAATTTTATTGCAATTAGGAATCAAGAGAAGTAACTTTATTCTAAATATTGATCTGCTAAAGATAAGCTAACTATTATAATTGTTTTTCAAAGATATACAAATAGAAATATCAAAATAAATTGGCAGAGTTTACATTTACATTTTACATCCTGTAGCGTTTAGTGCACAAAATGCTTTTTGAGACTATTGCTTAAGTCCCCGTTTAATTAAAAATGAGTTTGCATGTTTTTACATTATAAATGTAAGAAATCCCAGGTTTTCCCACAATGCAAGAGAATGGAAAGAGTACATGGTCAATTAAAAAAACAAGCAAATCTAAAGAGACGAAATGAATCACGAGGCCCAGCAAGAGACTATCATGGCGTGTTTAGCAAGGCAAATGCCAACAAGAGCCGTCATGCGAATATCTTGTGTTCCCCATATTAATGGACTTGAGAAATGCTTCAACTGAACTGAAGCGGTCATAAATCAAAGTTGTAGTCTCACTCGACCATTGTCATAGTATAATGTAAGAAGTCATAGTCACTCCTCAAAATCCCATTATTCATTTTCCTCTCTGCTAATTTAGCATATTTGATAGGGAAAGAGTGAGCATAGGCATTAGAGAGAGTATAAAAGTAAACGACACAGCCTCCGTTTAATTCCAGAGCGTTTTCCTACGTGTGTTTGTGTGGAAGATAATAGGAGTTGATTTGTAATTGGCGTCTGTACGCAATAAATGGAAGGAAGCGCTATAGGGACTGATAAAAAAGGCTTATTTTATAAATAGAGGCTATGGATGGGTCGTAGTTAATTCAGAATTCAAATTAGCCTTTCCTTTGACCAACTAGTATTTAGCTCTTGACTGACCTAATTGGAGCATGAAATTAAACTCGCTGGATAATAGCCAGTTTGGGTAATAGCTGCGGATTATTTTTATTTATAACTCAATTCACACTCTCTTCACGCAACGCAGTCACGTCTTTTCATAATAATAAGCGATAAGATTAGTCGCACCTCTTCTCCTATTTCTCTTCTCCTTGGAACTCCTTCGTAGCTCAACAAAGTGGGTCCAGACACCCAGACAAGACAAGACAACAACATACTCCACCACAAAACATAACAATTTCCCTCAGTTTTGTATTTTTATCTCTTAGTTGGATTTACAATATACATACATTAAATAAAATGGAGAAGCGGACGAAACGAATCCCTCGTCTCTCCTTTCACAACTATAAACACATAATAATATTTATAATATGATACTTACATAATCATATTACAGAAAGGCATGTCCAGAAAGACAATGCTTGGCCAACAGGCAACTCCGAGTTGTGGAGCCAAGCCAAGCTTAGCACGATCTAACCAAAGAAAAAGCTCCAACTTTAATCAGAAATACGAGAAGTGAATACAGGATGAGTCTTGGTTTTTAATACGACACTACAGAATTCTAACTATACATATGCATCATTAAATGAGTGCATAGAGAGAAACAACATTATTATAGATAGACAGAGTCGAAAGAAGTTAAATAGAGGCAGGGAACAGAAAACTGAATAAGTATTGGTTAGATTGAAGTGAACCTGATCTGATGCTAGGATGTGTTCTGCACAAAACTTGTTATTATAATACGATAAGATATCAAAGAATTGCTCCTACATTACAACAGTCTCTATCATGTCAAATCATCAATGCAATTCAACAGCTACACTACAAACACACATTTACCACAGTGAGTAGTGCAATGTAATAGTACTGACATGACTACTTCTCTTTTTCTTTACGCTGACCGAAATCCTTCGTCTGAAATGCAAAAGCTCTGCTCGTGGAATACTTAAGTTGACGGACGGAATGGATATACACAGCGAAACCCATCAATTATTTCAGCTTGGTCGGCTAGCCGGCTCTCGGCTCTCTTTCCCCGAAAACTTCTTTCTGTTCTCCTACAGAAATCTTTAATAGATATAAGGATACCACCATCGCGTTATATATTATGTGAATTACATGAGATAATACTGTTCTTGAAATGAATTTGAAAAAAGCCATTTGTCTTGTAATGGTAAATGATTTTTCAGAATACACAAAATTACGCTGTTGGAAATCGACGCAACGTGTGGAAATTATTGCACGCATCTTTGCCTAGTCTGAATGTGTGAGAGAAGAATTTTTGTGCATTTTTAGTTTGAAGGATCACTGTTAAATCTGTATAGATATGAATGCGGTGTATTGTGGTGATAAGTAGGAAATGTAGTTGAGTTGGGCAGTGGAATGTCTTGTGATGGGATTACAATAGAATGGTGCTAACATAGATATAAGTAACACCTCTACTTGAGCAGTTTTAGTTGGATGGAAGTTAATTTTTTACATCTTCCTCTGCTTTCGTGATTCGCCCAATTATCTATGCACGCATGAATGCCTCTTGTGTTGTTCGCTCATAGTTGTGAATGCGGCTAGGGAGGAAAGTAGTGTTCAAACTAAGGCAGATACAACTATAAACTACGTAATATATAGATTAGCAAGGAAAATATTTCTGCTCTGCCATTTCTATTTATATGTAATGACTTTGGGTAGCTATATGATATAGACGGGGGATTATAATGTGTTCTTAAATGCACATGGCATTGGTTTAGCTTAGATTCTTGCTATTATCCTCGCAGTATGTATGTAGAGCTGTGTGATGCGATGTGTGTTTGGCTCGCAGTGCAAAATTATCTCTTCCGTCCGGTGTAGACTAGCTAGATGATATAATATTATGTAGATACACGAAACATGCTCCAGCGTTAGCTGGCAGCCTTTTCTTTGCTGAATCAAAAGCTGAATTTGTAGTTTGGTATAACGATAGGCTGCTGTGGTGTGCTCAAGTAAGTAGGGATGTGTATTTATCATTCTAGAGGATCCTGCATGAGTTGATAAGTATTATTCATGCTCTACACTAGGTACCTACACAACATGCACACTGAGCTAAAAACTAGAGAAAACGGCTCGGAACTCGACTTGCTCGACTTCAGAGCGTATTTTACTATTGCAATGGATTGTAAATGCGATGTGAGCATTTGAATTAGATTGGCCAGCCTAGCCATTTACCAAACAAGGTATAATATAGATATAAAATTATCTTAATCACATAGGAGGCCTCTTGGACCGTCTATGGGGGCCGTCAAGTCAACTTCAACTTATTGTTAACTATTTATATGTAAAGTATTTGTATGTGGAAGAGTATAGCATGGTGTAGGATAGAGAGATGCTCTAATAGATCTTGTACTGGACTGCAGAAGAGTAATATTTAACATATTATGCATGTACTATTGTGTATTTACTGTCTGTCTGCTCAAGTTTATAGGGACTACCTACTACACTAGTCGTGCCAAGCGAAACGAAGCCAAACCTCACAAGTCACTCAAGCAACAAGCTCTCTTACCTACAGCTACAGCTACAGTCTGTCAGTATTGCCATTATGTTGTTTTCGGATGTAAAAAATAAATAAAATATAGTCGTTGCTCCGAGCTGTTTTCATGTCATGTTATGTGATATGAGTTGTCTTTGACTTTGTCTTTATTTTCCTCTCCTGATTAATGAGTTCCTTTTCTGTCTGTTTATTCTACTGCTCTATTGAGAGTGTAAAGACAAGGGCTGTGCATACAGTCCGTAATGAATGAATGGAGGAGCTAGGTAGTAGGTATGTAAATAAGTAGCACTAGCAGACTGTATCAGACCACTGCCAATAAATAATAAAACGACAGAGCTAAAGCCAACTAATCCATTAGTTATCGCAGTGAACTGCTTAGATAAAGGCAGCTCTTACTCATGTAACCACAAAAACTAGAGAAACGGCAAAAATCCTAATTTTTCTCCTTTTACATTCATTGTAGGTGCGTAGTTTACACGACTCTGCTATTATGCAACAATGAAATATCTCGATGACAATGCGAGCAACACTTGCACAGGCAGTGGCAGGCAACCAACTGTAAAGGATCGAGATGGGTGGTAGCTAAATGCAGATGAGAAGTGTCCCCGCCTGCTCAACTCTTCTGTTGGCCATACTCAAAGTCAGTTGTCAGCAGCAGGTGCCATTCAGAACCAGGTAAAGTGTTCAAACTCGGATTATTAATAATAAGAAAGGGTCGAGGTGGTCCTTCATTTAACTCACCTCAAAATACCAACCCCAACTTTTCCCACAACAACACTCCTGCTAAATAGACAGGGCTGCTGTACAAATCTAGCAGCCAACAGAGACTCTTCCTTTGGATTCCAAAGGCCACTCAACTGAAACTAGCACACAACTCAGTGTGTGCAGGATTCGGATTCAAGGGGTCCTCTCTTTAAGGGATACTTTATATCCGACTTATGACTTATGAGCCTGGAGACTTTAGTTTACACTTGTTGTGATCTCATCAACTAAAAAACGTTGCGTATCAAAGAAGGCCCTGTTAGAGAGGATGCTTTTCAGACGTTCCTCCCAGTGCCTTCACTCTCCAGGGAGTCCCTTAAGGAATCCTCCCTAAACTTAAGAAAAGAAAACAGGGAAACTATACACTCTCCTGATAAAAATGAACAAAAAACTGAAACTGAGAGCTTTAGATAAGATTTTATAATAGGAAGGAAGGTATCTTTGAAAAGGCGAAGGACCAGGTCAGGGATTTCAACAGAAGGCCACACTAAAAACTCTGATTGTGATGAGCATGCCAAGGGATCATTCTAGCAAAGCTCATTTAAGCTGATGAAACATGCATACACTATGCATACATGCAATGGAATAACAAACATTCAATATCACTTTACTATTCTACGTGAAAGACTCATCTTTTATATTTATGTCCTATATGCTCTATGTCTTTTGTATATATAAATTCATTTTCTATCTTTTATCAGAATAACTTATAGATAATATTCGAGGAGAGTATAAATTTATAAATAGTACAATGAAGCAGAGTCAGGACAGGAGCGTCTTCAATAAAATGAATGTCTGCTTACATCGCATTGCACTCCTGCAAGTGGAATGGAATAATAATGAAACGGAATATAATAGAGCCGCTGTGTGTCTATTCTCTCTTCTGTAGTCCTAAGTGAACTTTTAGTTTGTAAGTCAAAGTTGGATCGCTCCAACTTACACAATAGGATGAAACTGAAATCTTGATTCCTTTCCATTCCATGCGGAGCTTCATTGCATACAGCAAGCAACTGAAGGTATTTATTTTATTTCATATACTCCTCTCCGCCTAAATGTTCTATGCCCAGAGAAAACTTGTGTATTTACCATTATTATAAGATCCTTGTAGTTGCATGGTGGAGGGAGATAGATTCCGTGATATTCCGAGACCTTATAATTATCAGAGTATTCCGAGAGGACACTGTGCTGGTGTCTTGCGACCTACTATAAGGACGATAGGGATGTAGGAGCACAGACATCAGCTCCTCTATACAGCCAACTAAACAAAATGATGAATTCCTTTTCTCTCGCTTTATCATTTGGTTGTGTAAAGGAGCTTTTAATGAGTTTCCTTCACCCTGCAACCATTATTCAATCTTTTCATTAGGCCGTGTCCAACCATGAATTTCCCTTTTCAAACGAAAAAACTTTATATCAACGTATCTACAGTTATTTACTCTGCTTTTCTATCCCTTCCCTCTCAACTAACTCAGTCAAATGCGTATGAGCAGTGCAGCCATATCATCGACCTCCAGGAAGTTTGATAACATTTAATTTATAAATTATGGGAAAATGAACTAAGAATCTACACCGAAACTTGCCAGTCTGCTGCTTCCTTCAACTACACCTTCTTACATACATACAAGATCCTTCATACTTATAAAAATCTTTACTTGCTACCATTGATAACGATGTAATGGTAACAAACACGTAATAAAATTCATTTAGAAAGTTGTGTTTACAGCCTGTGAAAATTGTTAACTAAAATTGATCATTTTACATAACTATTTCTTAAACTGATTAATTGTGGGGAACTTTTCATTGTAAATGCTTCTTCTTTACAACGGACTCAGCTCGTCCATGCTCATCCATGTCTGTTCAATTCAATTCATTATCGCCTGAATTTATTATTATTGTTGCAATTCTGCCGAACATAAAAAATATGTCATTTTATATTAAAATGTTTCTCTCAATTTGTAGATTGTCCACCGTGATGTAAATATGTAACATTAAATGTGTGTCCAAATTAGCATGAAATAATTTATTCAGTTGCAAGCTGTTCTGTATGAAGTTGTGAATTTGTGAATCGAGAAAAATTAGGATGTAAATTTTTAGTAACCAAAATTATATACGATAGCATTTGGCATGCACTGAATTATTTTGACAGTGGAAACTATACGTATTGAAAAAAGTTTTGAGTGCAAACTTTTGTACGTACATAGATAGAGACAGTGGGCATAGTGTGCTTACACGTAACACAAACAATAAGTACATAGGTACGTAGTAGTTTGGGTTGTGTGAAAAGTGTATGCGTAGTGGAATTGGAGGACTAGAGAGATCGGAGTCAAGGGAAAATAATAAATCTTTTGTCTTCTCTTTGATCCTCGTGAAGATGTTGGATGTGCTGCCAAGCGAGCTAACTAAAAGCCATGCTAAACCTAAAGGGTCTACTAGAACTCTTCAGAAATTGTCTTGGCCTATAGGAGCTTGAACTGTACGTATGCCTTATTCCTCTAATGTCAGTAGTAAGTAGTAACTCTGTGTTGGAAGAACTCTGTGGATTTTTCCATTCCTTGTCCTCTTCACAATTCTTAACTATCTTTTCCCAAGTTTTTGTTTTTGTTCTCAAACGACTCTTTTTCTTAACTCAATTCAACTTTATTTTAGTTTCCTTCAATGCCCAACTCAACTTCATGTTCAATGTACCGTTGTTTTCGAAATACCTCCTCCCGAGTACTCTCGGTCCACTGAAATTCATTGGTTGCTAAACAGAATTTTTACAGCAAAATATTAAGAAAATGGACTGCCTTGCATCATCAACCGATGTGCGATAATCACTACAAATTGCCACTGACTAATTTATCTGATCGATAAAATGTAACGTGGTTAACATAATACTAAAAAATATTTTGACTAATTGTAACTCGCATATATCGGATAATTTGAAACTATTTCGAAAATGGACAGCATTATTTTTGAGGGAATTATGAGTCTCTGTTCTATTAAATTTATTTTCTTGTGGCCATATAATCCTTTGAGACTCAATTGGGTACATACGGTGTGCTTGGCGCAAATACATACTTATAGAGAAATCTCTTCTTTGAGAACTTATTGCGCAGAGAGAGAGAGAGAGATAGAGAAACATAGAGACACAACATTTGAATTAGGTACATTGTTTCATCTTTCTCCCTCTTATAGCTCTAAGACGCATATTTCCATCTCACGCCTGGCCTAACTATGCAATGCAATGCGAATGCGATACATTATTTCTCCAGCTCTGCTTTTGACTGAATCGCTTTCCATATTATTTTAAACTTGGACTCACATCCTTAGCTTCTGTCGAGAATCTCTTCGTCTCATATTAATAGGCTACGACAGTTAGGGCTGAATAGTTTAGAGTTATGCAGGATAATGGCACGCAGTGTCTTGAGAATTCATTTCATGCGTACATTCCTCGTTCAGATACTTTTCCTGTGAAAACTAATCTATAAAATGGATTGGGTATCGTTGTCGTTAAGTACGCTCACTTTCATTATGCCACACAATGTTTCTCCAGATAAAAAATCTCCAAAATGGTTTCTCAAACCTTCCTGAAAACATTTGTTCGTATGCGCAAACTGCAAACATTGAAATAGCGACACATTTTGAAATCTCAGCTATCTATTTAATGTACTCTGTAGTTAGAGCATTGTTGTACTATTAACTGCAATAACATGCATTGCTAATTGGCATAATTGGTAGTAAATGAAATAGTAAACATCTTGCACCTTAAAAATTGAGGGTTTAAACAACTACACTCATACCGGATCACAATTCACACCAATTTCTATGCATTTTATTTGAAAAATTGCTGGTATTAGTGACGTACACAACTGATATGAATAGCTCCCCTCCAATGCTCACACATATTTACTTTCCCTTTGCTCTGATTGTAAATATTATTATTGTTATTACTGGGTGACTGACGATTTCCTCCAAAAGGAGGTATTTACACCGAGAATGTTGTACAGGATTGTTTAACATAACATGGCTGGAGGATGCTAGACTTATAATTTTGAAAGTTTGGAGCTATTATTTCTTTTATTTAATTACATTACTGTCGGATTCACATTCATATGCGGTCTTGCCTCGCAACCTGTCAATCTGCTTCCCCACCATT
>JAAAYG020020295.1:8504-18910 GCA_009936455.2 Tomocerus minor
TACTCAGTAAATTCTTACTCAGTAAATTCTTATTCAATAAATTCTTATTCAGTAAATTCTTACTCAGTAAATTCTTACTCAGTAAATTCTTATTCAATAAATTCTTATTCAGTAAATTCTTACTCAGTAAATTCTTATTCAGTAAATTCTTACTCAGTAAATTCTTTCCTAAAGAGTTACTTTTACTTTTGTATTGGTGGGGTAATGTTAGCCTCTGTTAATATAGCAAAGCCCCGAATGTTGTATTAATGTCCGACCCTTTGGTCAGCATTGTGCAAACGTGGTTATTTCCGTTTCGCTCAAGTGCATTGAGTAGGAGCGTTTCGGGACATCTTCTACACTGAATACTACATACGTAGAAATACAATGGCAACGTTAGAAAACTCTAGAGACTAATTCGCATTTTAAGCAACCGAACTTTTCTTTAGATATTCGGATGTAAAAAAAAAGTCAATATTAAGCTCTAGCCAATTAGCTCAATATTCAGGGAGTACTTTGTATTGCCCATAGCTGTGGTCGTTCTGGAATTTAATGCATGGTTTGAATGCACCCAGGGTTTCACCATAATGTTGTACCCCTATTCTCCTGCTTCATTTCAAGTTTATGCACATTGGCAAGGGGCAACTCGGAATTTTAAAGCTTCTACTTCAGTTTTTGACTTACGCTCTTTGACTTTATGTCTTCTAGTGTCTCTTTATAATTGCTCCACAATTTATTTAAAGATCTGATAAGTCTAAATACCCGCATGTTTTTCAGTTTTCATTCCTTTCCCTCCCACGCCACCAACAACTTTCATTTTGGTCAAAGTCGTGTGCAAAAGAATTTGAAATGAGTTCTGTGCCATGGAAAAGGCGTGAAAACGTTTTCATGTGGTTTTCAGGCGTGAAACGAGAATGTTCATTAGATGGTGAAAGTGACGCTATGGCAGTAGAACTGTTTTAGAATTAGTGGACCCTGTATCATGTGCACTACAAGAAAGAGAAACTTCCATTTGCACTCATTAATATTTCAATGGCTTCCAACTTCGGCCTTTGCAATTCAATGGAGTAAATAGTTTCTTAGTTTTCTCGACCCAAGCAACGTGGCCTTGTGCAGTGTCCCATTATTTTCACTTAAATCATCAGGCAGCTAGTGCAGTAGGTACAGACACTCTTTTTATAAGCATCATAATATAACTATAGTGAATGTTAACTTTATCCTCATGCCCTAATAAAACAATAAAAAGGGTATAGTTGCATACTATCTTGGATTTCCTCCATTTTCTTTAAAATTACTTTAAAATTATCTTTAAAATTATCTCCGTTACTTGGATATTTAGAGCTTTTTCTGTTTACACTTAGGAAATAAAATGGCAGGAGTATATTGGTGGACTTGGATTAGCAATGGGCATTTTTGTTTAAGGTGGGATTGTGTTTTTTATAGCTACGTGAGAATATGTAATGTGGCCAGAGGAGACCCTTATAAATAACCATGCTCATATGTATTTATTATGATTATTGGTGCGTGTTAGTAAGGTTGTCGTATATTTATAATCTGATGTGTGTGACTTGAGTCGTGCACCGCACTGGGAGGAAATAGAAAAGTCTGTGATATAATAAGAGGTGGCTGCTAAGGAAGCCTTTAATTTATAAGTTCATTTCTTTGGTTTTGTTCGGAGAGGTTGGGGAAAGTTATTGGGCATGTGTAGCCGTTCATTCATTATTATCTTTGCTGGCTGGGAAATGGATTTGTGTCTTAAACTAGTAGGAATTACTTAGCCGCATTAGGCTACTTACCTGCCCAGCTCTCTGACCATTCTCTGCTCTGATAGCACGACTCATTTTCAATTTGCCATTGTCTTGCATGGCAAAAGGAAGTTTCGATGGGCCGTGTGTGTGTGCAGGGCTCAGGCGAGACAGGCACGGACGGACGGAGAAAGCCGTAAAGTGTAGGAAGGGAAAGTCTCTCATAAATTAATGACACAAGTGGCCAAGCCGTACGCTCTTATTCATATTTATGGAGTTCGTGGAGCCCTTCTCCTCCCCGACCCTCTTTCAATTTACTTCGCTTAGCCATCTTCTCATTAATTCTCCTGTGTACTTCTATCTCCCGTACACACTGCCCGGCAATTCTCTTCTTCGACACCCAGCAGCACACACTCACCCACGGACTTTCGACCTGTGTGTTGAAGCAACTCCAAAACCATTTCTTACATTCTCTATGCATCCACCCACGCACCCGCCATATCCTCTGGCACTATCTATAAAAATAATACTACTGACTTATTTCTATCATCTACATTTAAACAGCTTTTATGATATTGGAACAGTTTGGACATACAGATTTACTGATAGCCACAACAAACGTTGAAACGAACCAACCAACCAAGGATAACAAGGATACAAGGTTTACTTCAAAGTAACACTAATCTTGCTGGTAATTTGAAACATTATTGTACTCGTTCATATGAGTGCGAGTGATGCATAATGTGACAGACTATCTCTGATGCAGCTATGTTAAGTTTACAAATAAATAAACTGTAGTAAACAGAGTAGCAATGTAGCGGTCATTTATTTACATATAAAAGGGATGGGGTGGAGAGGGTGGTGCGATTTCGCCCATTTTTCTGGATTTTCTTATTGAGAGGACACATGACTCAATACTGAAAACAGAATTCAAAAAAGTTGACTACAAATATGAAAAAAATGGGCTCAGATACATACATAGATAGAAAGATACATACATACACAGACAGAACTTCAAGGCATTCTTATAATTCGAATCCGCGGACCGCTACATAATAAAGACTGTAACAATGGTTAATTAGCAGAAAACGAAAGATTTTATTTACAACTGTTTGAAGACTCATTTTAAGAGCTATTGTGATTATCAAGAGCGATCTATTTCGAAAGTTGAATTAAATTGATTACTATGAATTAAAAATTTTGTAGACGTTGAGTGAAGTATTTTAAGATGCCCTATATATGCATGAACACGTGTTATTATGATAGTTTTCATTTGAGATTCACACATGGATTCCTCGTGGTTAATTGGGTCATATAATATTGCGATCTCTGTCTTATGTAATATCGTGATCCAGAGATAAAGACATTTGTGAAGATTGGTGCGAAGCGATGTGCGTAGAATGTGAAAGTGATGGGTGAGACGAGATGTAGTCACGGTGGGTGGACAAGCAGAAAGAAAAGTTGCAGTTGGTCGTCGAGAAATTATTGAAGGAGTGAAACTGAAGATAGAATTGCGGGCATATTATTGAAGGGATTTAGACAGCGGAGGTATAGGAAGAGGAATACGGAGATATTATGTCTGCGTCTATGTATGTTGGGATATCTCGCAAACAACTGCTCATGCATTTAATCGTAAATGAATGAAGGGCGAGAAATGTTGAGCTAAAAGCGCAGTATCAACTTTCACTTGATTTTGTGTGTGAGGCAGAGGAGAATTGTGTAAGTTTGAAAGTTTCGTCAACTTTGGGTGGTCAGTGTAAGTAAGTAATGTAATAGTGTCATGTCATGTCAGTGGGCTCCACTCGGCCACTTCCATTTCATTTCTCATGAGTCATTCCCTCCATTGTCTTTCTTGTCACGTCCACAGACTCTTTTCTCACTCTTGACTTTCTCCAACTTTCTCCGAGCCAACTATAGGTAAATATACGTTCGTAATTCATATGAATGTGAAGCGGACCAACAAAACTACATTACCTACGCACAACATATCATTATTATGCATGTGCCTGCGATCGCTAGCCCTAACCCTGCCACGACGGCTACCTTTTTCTTTCTTTCAATCACCCGGCAGTGCTATTGGCACAGAAAGCCCATCCCGTTTTCTCTTTTCATAGTCTGCAGCTCTTTTTGATAGTGCACTCCAAAAGAATATCTGCCGATTCCATTCTATTTCATTCAACTCACTCATCGCCAGTGCCCAACTACTATTGCTTGCGTCCTTAAGAGTTTACTGACCCAAATAGCCTGCTGGAAAAGAAAGAACACATCTACTACTGTACTCTTTTAGACCTTTCCCTACCAACGGAGTTTGTCAAAATAAAAGAAAATCTGCGACGAACTCCAAGTACTACTTGAGCCTTCTACAGAGCGAGCCCCTATATTGACAGCCGAATCCTTGATATCTCAAATATTCCAAAAGACTCCACGATCATTTCTCCTCTAATTTCCATACTGAAATTCTGGAGAAAATCCAAAATGCTCCGCAGTTAGAAATTTTCCCTTTTAAAAATAGAGCTTTTAACAATGCTCTCCAAATCTATTAGCAGGAAATTGCAATTCATAAAAAATAATGAGTGCAAAAATTTCAAAAATTATTTTGAAGAAGATTTGCTCTATTTTTGCAAGGGCTACTAGTATGACTCAAAAAGGAAGTATTTCGGCTTTTTGTACTTATGGTGGTCTTTACGGTATATGTATATTATTTTTGTACGTGTGTAAGGATGATGGTGGAACGGATGGTCGTCTTGTATCATTCAAGAGTTGAGTGGAAGTAAGTGGAGTAGGAGAAAGAAGAGTGAAAGTTTCGGTTGTAGTTTGATGGGAAAGGAAGGCGAGGGAGGGCTCGTTGGGACTGGCGGGATGGGAGAGGACGACACTCTTCTTCTGTGTGTGTGAGTTGACTATTTATGGATTATGAGACTGATGATTGTTTGTTGGTTGCAGCTCTGCCACCAGCACACATCTACTTTCTCATCTCGGAGCTCCGTGCACTTCCCGGCATCACTCTGCCACTCCGCTAAAAGGAAAGTGTGGGAAGTGAGAGGGATTCCTCGTTTCGTCGCTCGTACTTTTCTGAGAGCCAATGTGCCTGGAGGGGCAAGGCCAACTCCTTCCCATCGCATCTCTTCTTCTCCAGCCTTTTTTCGGAGTGCAACACGAAGCCGGGCACCAGAAGTCGCCTTGCTAGAAGTGCCGACCTCAGTGAAAGCGCGCGGCCTGGGCCGAGATGGATGGATGCATTGCTCGGCTTTTCGTGTCGACGGCCCTGGCCCTCTTCTCTGGGGCCTTCCTCATCCTCCCTTCACAGACAGTTCGAATCAGCGACACGCGTAAGCACTTTAAAACTTTTCCATATCGCACCGCTCTCCTTTCAAACTTTCCTCGCCCCACCACTCACCTTCCCTGTCCCTCTCGCCAACAACCTCCTAAGGAGACTCCTGCCTTTTAAGCACATCCCAGCATCCCTCATCATCATATAATAATATTTCCATTATAATATTCACCATTTGCCCAAATATACCGGAGACACTGCAAGTTTACTACGACGACCTTATCCCAGATAGTCTCATAATTGCACAGCTCATTGAATTTCTTCCCTTTCCCTTCATAGAGACAACGAAGGAAAGGAGAAAGCTGTGTGCATACAATAAGACAGTATTAATAGTTTCTAAGAAATGAATTGTCATTAATTACGTCGCATTTTCCTGGTTGTTGATGAGAGTTCAGAGAAAGTTTAGTGAAAATGCATTTTGTAAAACAATCCCAGCATTCACTGTCATCCCCGAAACTATGCAACTACAGCACTTTCAAAAACAAAGTTGTAAAACACGGCGGCGGCTTACTTCAACAATCCTTCTTCACTCATACTAACTGCATGATAACTATATACCTACTCCACTTTACGAAAATGTACAGAGACAAACTTCGAACATGATTGAATACCTACCCTTACCTAATAATGTTTATTTATTAAATTAAGACACATTGAGTAGATCTTGTTTACATGATCATAATTGTGTTCCTATACACAATAGACACTCATGAACTCTTTTGTAACGCTATTTTAATTCACGGAGAAAGCAACAGTGATAAATATAGAGAGTTGAAAGGATTCTTGTGAAGATTCTTCCAATATTTCTTTGCTGATTTGGAAAATATTAAAATAGTGAGGTCAGCTGAGAAATGAGCGTTGTGAGCTCACGTAAAATATTATCATTATAAATTCTTGCATCGTCGTGTCAGATAGGATAATAGGGAGAGTGACAGGATGTTTGACTGATCGTTTGAATAGATTAACGAGAGTAGTTAATATGAAAATAGGACATTCCTTTCGGCGCATCTGTCAATCAGCAGCTCTTTAAGTTAAGTGGAAGGAATTATCTTTGGAAAATCTAATTTTAAACTTCACTCAGTCTCAAAGGACCATTGAAAATGTTTTGCTTTATTATTTTTCATCAAGAATCCCTATCTGTATACATAATATAGGATATATATAGAGACACCATGGAAAATAATTGATTTCCAAGTGCTTTCTGATTCTTTTAATTTGTCCGCCGTCCGGTGAAAGCATTATTATTGTGTGGAGATTGGAGATGCTGGTAATTGTGGTGTGCGAAGGACGGAAGTGGTGCCAAGTGCAGAGAGGGAAGAGGATGCTCTTCGTCGTCTTCAGCTTATCATCTATGAGGACATATTATGAAGACGTGGAGGACTGTGGGAAAGGCGGGCTATAGTCCTGCGTTGGTGGGAGTGGAAAAACCGCAAGGCAATCAGCAGGCTAATTTAACAGTGAAAGTCCCTCGGAGCCCTAATGAGATTTTCGAATCTGAGTCTATGCAAATCACATCAGCCTGCTCTCCTGCATAGTAATCACATCCATCCGCCGTCTTCTTCCTCTCTCTCTCTCTCTCTCTCTGTCTCTCATCCTGGGTTTTGACTTGACTCATCCTTTGGCGTCCTTCTCTCTCCTCATCCTTCACTCCGTGCAGCAGAGATGAGCCAATTCCACGCCCGTCCCCGTCCTCCACGTTCTACGTGCGTTATAGAAATCATTGTGCAAAATGAGACGAGCTACTTACACATAATACACACGTAACGTTCACCGTTCACCTTCATTTCACTCCACCACTGCCAAACGAAGCAGAGAGAGAGCTAGCAGCCACCACACACTCCAACCGGCGACTCACCTCCTTGCATATCAAACCGCACTCTCCACAAATGCAACACAAAAATTTTCATCCATACTGCCAATAATAATATCCGAAAGACTTAGCCAGGACATCATCCTACTCTCTCCCTCTCCTCAGCCTCTAATGCAATGTAAATGTAATTCCAAACTGCCAGTAATACCCTGCAAGAGGAAAGTGCAAGGGAGAGAGAGAGAGAGGATGAGACGTCGAGGCGATCTATCGAATCCACACAATTTATTGCTAACCGCAATGAATAGATGAGATGGAACAACTTTGCCTCTAACTCCTGTAATTCGCATCATCATCTTAAAGCGATAGCCATTTAAGGGTTAGCGGCAAATAATACCTGTCGTTTATATTACCGTCAGCACACCTGTATTTACATTAAGCGCAGAAGTAAATTAATCACATTGGATAAGAGACTTGTTAGAATTTAAAACATATTTTATTGCCAACTAGTAATATACCCGTCCTTCGGACGGAGGAATCAATCAGCTTTTGGTAATAAAAATTTAAATTATTATTATTAAGTCTTGGTATTTAATAAGCAGAAGAAATAGTGAATGTTCGTACGTCTCTGTACGACGTTTTATGAGTTTACCCACATTCAAATGTTTTATGCGTACTATTGGTGTCTACACAAAAATTCCTTAAGAAAATGAGAGCTAATTTTATTTTCCTGCCTATTGGCAATGAGGCAGGAAAATAAAATTAGCTAATTTTTAAACTATATAGACCTCTTAATTAGTATGATAGCGATAGCATATGTTAATATGATTTTATAATGTGTGGCATAATTTAATAACTCCATTTGAATATCTTTTGGTACCCCCACGTGCGAATTGTAGGAGAATCATGAATTAATAACTTAAGACCGCATGAGCCCTGGTTCTACTGCAAAAAATGTAATATGTTAACTTAAAATCGTAGAGAATAATTTGCATTGACAATGCATTAACTGAATTTGTCAAATGGGTTTTGGTACTAGCTTCATAGCTATGGCATATCTAGATCTCAATAGCTGATTGGCATTTATGTTTTTAGTGATGATGGTATAGGATATAGCGACTGCCTGTCTACTCTACATGATTTGAATTTTAACCTTAGTTTCCCATTTGCACTTCCATGGTGCAGCTAGGGCTCGTAAACTGCATAGGTAGGTAACTTATGGAGTAAAAAGCCCCTATCTGTGCATTTCAAGTGAATGAGTGCGAGTAGTGTGGGATGAAGGGGCCTTCTTGCCTTCTTGGTAGGAGTAGAGAAGAGGAGTCATCTAGCAATAAAATGTACATGTAGTAAAGATGTAAATGATATAATGTAGCTACATATAAGAGTAGTAAAGAAAGCGTAATACAAAGTGAAAGGAGAGCAACAACTCCAGAACGAGTCCATGAAAAAGTAAAGGGGAATGGAGTCACGAGGGACTGATTGTCATGATGAACAAAGCCCGTCGTCTTTAAGCAACGCGTGTAAGTCCTCTCCTGACTTCTATCCACTTAACAGCCACCTCCTTTGCTCTTTCAGTTTCAACGTGAGTCCTCATCCTCACACACTCCTAAATAATAGACGAGTAGTGTGGAATGAGCAGATGATATTAAAATTACAACCGGGTAATTTTATTAGAACACACCTTTTCGGTGTGACCTGACTGACGACTCTCAGTCGGCAACATACGCTTCTCCATATACATCCATCTGTTTCGTGTTATGATTAGGGTGACCCTTTTGTCGAATTCAAATTTGGGAATATTTTTCAAACACTCAAGGTATTTTAATTCAAAAATAAAATTTAGTATTCAAAAATAAAACTTAGTTCGCCATAGCCCTAAAACAATTGTTAGAGGAACACTATTTGAATCGGGGTCGATTTTTCATGCATTTTTACATTTTGGTAAATATTTTAGTATATTTTGGCAAATATTTTGGTATTTTTTGGTAAATATTTTGGTATTTTTTGGTAAATATTTTGGTATTTTTTGGCAAATATTTTGTTATTTTTTAGTAAGTATTTTGGTATTTTTTGGTTAATATTTTGATATTTTTTGGTAAATATTTTGTTATTTTTTGGTAAATATTTTGGTATTTTTTGGTAAATATTTAAATAAATATTTTAAGAACATGGCTCTGTCCATGAGTATTCAATAAGCTGTGAATTTGAGAATTTGGATAAATGGTCACCCTGTTATTATCAGTTTTGCATTGGGTGTGTAGTTGTGTTTCGTGCTGTTTCTAATGCACAGGAGGTAAGGTAGGAGAATTGTATTATAGTTTGTATATGGTCAACACTATAAGGGTTGCTATATTATATCGCACTTGAAGTGGTCGTCGAGGAGGGAGAGGCAGGAGGAGTAGGCAGGGAAGCTCAAATTGAATTTTCTATGTGTGACAATGTCGACTTTAGAATTCTTTGCACTTTGTCTTGTTTTGCAATTTGATTTTGCAAATAGCTAGGCGTAGTTTGCTTAGTGGGTGAGCAGTGGGACGAGTTCTGAACTTTTCACCATTGTTTCCTTCTCTTCCTTCCTCTACACACTCCTCAAGTCCCGTCACAAGATATGTGTGCATGACTTTCTCCTCAATCGGCACAACCTCCTTCCAGTTTCACATTTATACTTTCTTCCTAATTCTCACAGGACTCTCAACTGTCTCCTCAAAATTCTCACTGCCTTTTTTATCTCGTACTGTGCGACTACCACAGACAGAAACACAACTACAAGACTACAACCTACTTAGCTACTTCTTTTCCTAGCATATGTCATGCATATCACCATTCAGACTAATATGAACAAGTTAAAGTTTCAGAACTGCGTGGGATGTATATACACACAGAAGGAAAATAGCCCTCCGAACCTGAAAATTCACTTTGCATTTAAAGAGCCATTGTATTTATGCCTATATATAAAGCCAACTTGAATATAGAGCTATTCAGGCGACCTAATCAAATTAAGTAATTTCTTGTGCGTATTAAAAACATGCATGGCTATTCCTACTCCAGCAGGAAACACTGCTGCGAAAGCTGGACGGCGTCCAGAGACTCGAAAGAACGAACTTGCAGCTTTATGCCAAGTGCTTTTAATAATGAATATATACTTCAGTTATACATCACATCACAGGATGTATTCAAACATCCTATCATGCAACAATGAGATAGGAACTTGGGAATTATTTTCGCCCATACAAAATTTCTATTTTCGACGGAGAAAGTAATTCTTGGTTCTGCAATAGCTGCCAAAGCAAAACTATAGTTTTATCAAAAGTGAGCCCAGCTTTCTATATTTCAGTCTTGGCAGGTTCAGAGTTTTGACTTATTCCGAAAGAACCTTTGTTTTGGTTGGAAATATTTTTTCCTAGATCATAAAGAACGGCTAGCAGGAATACATATAAATCGGCTACCTACCTACTTTTATATGTTCGCATGAAAAATTTCTTTTCAAGTTTTTACACATCGAAATAAACGTTGTAAGGTACACAGTTAAAAATCAGCGACAGTATCT
>JAAAYG020020306.1:0-14223 GCA_009936455.2 Tomocerus minor
AACCTGTCAACTCCGAGTTTATGTGCGAGGAGAGTCCAGTCTTTTCCGGTCGGGTGTTTCTGATCGAGACACTGACATAATTTTAATTTGAGATTATGCGGTAGACGAAACAGAGGACTGGCCAACTCGAGAGTGACCATAGAACTACAGCCGCTACTTGTCACTGTAGAGGAGCGTGGGGCTAAAAGCGTCACTTCCGGAGACGAACTTCCCAATTGGTTGGAGCGACTTTTCTATTTTCATATTTCTATTTTAGTTTTTGTATGTTTATATAAAAATCCTATAGGAAACTATTATTTCCTTTAAATTCAAAAATAATCTTATATAATTAATATAAACAAAAGTATCTATTATTACTACCAATCCGTAAAGGTCAGTTCGGATGCGAAATGTAAGTTTCTGCAAGTAGTGGACGTGCTGATAGGCCAATAGACGGAAACAAATAGCCGAAGTCCTCCGCTCAGTTCTCTCCAAAGAAAATGTACAGTGCATCTCTCGCATACTTCCCCAAACAACCCCAAACTCCATTTCCTAAGAAGAGATCAAACAGAATTCGACTGTGAGTACACAATAAGAATAAAAGAATAGGTCAGAATGAATGGACATGTAGAGCACGAGTGAAAAAGCAGAAAGCCTTTAAATATTTACCTGGTAACTGGATTTGCACTTCCAGCCAGTGCCAATGTCCTCGAGGGAAATGCAGAGACTTTCTCCTCCGTCTTGGAACAACAAGCTTTTGGGTTTGTCCAGGATTCTCCCTCCAAGCCCTTTCTCTCGCGACTGGACTCTCTGTTAAAGAAATATTTATAAGTTAAGTGCAGATCTATAATAATAGCAATTTAGAGAATCAGAGTAGAATAATCAGACCTCAAGGGCAGCCGTTGTGTCATCAAGAACATATACGCGGATGATATACTCCCGTCCAGGTTTATTATCTAGAGCGTTGTCCGCAAACACCGCCAGTCGTAACGTCTTTAAAAACCCCAAATATATAGGAAGATTATTTCAAACATTCAATTACTTTTTATTTTTGCAATTAATAATGATGAACCTTGACAGCTTTCTTTCCCTCCTGTGATTCCCCGACTAACGCAAAGGTATCCAGTCGATCTGTGACCAGGAATACTTGGTTTGCGTCTAGCTGGATAAAGACGGGAGTCTCAGATGTCTCTTCCCCCACCGTCGCTACTTTCTGCACAATCCCATTCAAATTAATGTTATCTATTTTAAAATTCTAATTCAATGTTCTACGAGTAGAAAATGTAAAAATCTCTGTTGGATTGTTCGGAATGGCCATATTTGGAGTAGCTATTTCCATTTTCCACGCCACATCCATCATAATAATAGTGTGATGCTAGATGTAATGTACCTTCCAGTTTTTTGTCGAGTTGTAGTCGGAGGATGAGTTTGTGGAGGAAGTGAGTGAGTGGGTCTCTTGATGGAGCAAGGAAATCGTCCATCCGCCGTACTTGAGTGCAGCACAGTGTTGGAAACTCAGAATGGCCGGTTTCTTCAGTTGCACACTCCGAGGACCACAAGACAACAGAGGACTCAACAAAGTCTGACCCTCTGCAATTTCACATTTTTTATTTTTTAGCAAGAAAAACCTAAAATCTCTTAACTACTCAAAAAAGAGTTTTTTTTACCTGAGAGTTGAGGTCGATCTTTGTCTTCGGTGAGAATGGCGCAAAACAATTCCTCTGCCTTCGTCACAGCTCCTAATCAAATCAAGTATATAAAACCCGGGTAAAAAAAAGAGAGGAAAAAAAAAGATTATCTCCGAGAAAGAAATTGAATTAACTGGCTTTAATTTGATACCTTCAGGGATAGTGAGATTGACGGCAAAGTCTTTGAGCGTGACTCGGCATCCGGAGGAATTTGCGTGGGCCCATTGGCAGCATTCCGGGTCGAGTCCTTCCAGTAAAAGAGATGTCGATGCGATGGAATCCCGAAACTCGTTCTCCTTCTTTTCTGGAGAGTCATAGAGCAGGGAGTTGGGTCTGGAGGGGCAAGCTATGGAAAAACGAGACAAAAAATTATATTCTCGTTTAGCTACCTAGAAAACAATTCGATGAAAGTGCCTGAAAATGGGAACCCTGGTTTTCGCACTGGAATGCTCGCATAGCGTGCTGGAGAAAAAAGGATCGGAGTGATTGAGTGAAAGAGACACCTGCGACAGATAGACACATCTTGTGACATGCACCAGGGTTGCCAATCATGGCAATAAACGTCAGATATCTCTAGCCTAGTGTTATAGATGTAGGAAATGATAATGGACTACTGACAAGAATGGAAGGAGCTGGAGACGCTGTCAGAGGACACGGAGTGGGCAAGTCTCTCAACGGAAGTAGCCATCGCCATCGAATTTTTCTCCGTCAAGTGGTTGATGACGTGAACGGACTTCTCCATGTGTCCGCCTCCCGTGGATGTCGGCTGTGTGGGCATCGCCAGCGACTGGATGGCCTGAAGATGCAAATGCGGGACATCGTAGTGATGTTCCTGCTCGTTGTCGGCTAATAAATGTAATTAGTAATTAGATAAACATGTGCCTCACTCAGCTGGGAAAGTGTGCCAAGCAGAGAGAGAGAGGATTAAATTTTATCTACCTGGAGGGAGGAAATTGTTGTCTTTGGTTTTGGAGACTGAAACAGCTGGATAAGTATACTCTGGGAATAGGAGTCCGACATTGCTGGAGCTGCTGACGGTGAGGTCGGGCTGCTGCTGGAGTTTCTTGCTCGGGTCCGGGAAGTATCCAGGTGGGTAATCTGAGAAGAGACAATTCTATTTCACACTCGAGCTCCCCGAAATAAAAAGCTATAAATAAATCCGAATTTCCTGTGTGATCATAAATTGTCTAATAAAAGGGAATTCCTCCACTCGTCTCACTGTGGGAAAGGTTAATTGCGTTACGAATGCCTGTCTCCTGAATTCTACATGAGAATCAGAGTAAATCAATGTCTGTTTTTCTTCGCTCCAACTCCAAACGTTTTCCTCGCAGTTCCCTCGTAGCTCTTAGTAGTTAGTTAGTCGCAGTCAAAGTCATCCAAGGACTTGTACATCTCTGTTTTCTGTCTCTCTTCCCTCTCTCCTCTCTCTCTCTCAGTCTGTGTGTCTAAAGACTGGAGAGTTTCGAAGAAGAATGGAAGGGACGGAACAAGAAGAGCATTGATAATACCAGAAATAAGTCTGCTCATTAAAGGATTAGATTGCGATTGTTTGTTTGTAGGCATTGCAATAACAGTCATAATAATCAGAGGCAAGAAGAGGTTAATGGGATTATCTGTGTCCATTTCCAGAGTGGGTCGTCCTCTGACTGAGAGACTCAGACAGGCATGCAGGGCCAAGGAAGAAAAGAGCGAGTGATGTGATGCGAGACGAAATGTCAACTGCAATCACCCAAACGACTTCTCCTATCACAACCATAATCTTCCTCTCCGCTCTCCACAATCAATTCATCAAGGGACTGTCCACCTACTTCGTTCCTCCCCTCTTAAATCAACTCACTCTCACACGCTCTTTCTCTCTCTAAATCTCAACTCTACGCCACTGCAAAAAGAACAAAGTAAAATGTTGCTTTGCACTGGAGTTGTTGATTTATGTGCATCACAAATTGCCCTCCTCTCTTCTTCATCTTCTTCCTTCCCTCTTCCTCGTCCTTCTCGTCCTCGCCTCGTCCCGCACGAAAAACTTTCGCAAAGATTCGGTTGAAGGAACTCGTAAAAACTTTGCACTTGTTTTGTCTTCACAGTCCGCACACTTTGTCAACAGCCCTTTTAATATTCGAGCGAAGAGTGAGAGTGAGAGAGAGAGAGAGAGAGAGAAATTTTGAGTTTGCCAATTGGCTCGTTCCCTTCCTTCCTTCCGTCCTGTCTGTCCGCATTTGAATTCACGAGTGCCATTAATTAGACGAGTCCTTCTGTCTGACCGACTCTGCAATTCCTCACTGTTCTCTGCAGATGCACAACAACAAATTCATCTCGCTCTCTCTCCCTCACATTCTTCCCCCCACTCGAATTCTGACAGACACTTGAACACGGACAAAGGGACAGACACTTATCGCGGATTAACAGTTTCATGCATAATGACACAATCCATGCACAGTCCCTTCATAATGCTTCTCAGAGACGTTTTAGTTGGTTGAATGGAAGAAGCGAAGCGAAGAGTTGAAGATTGAAATGATGTAATTTGTTTGGAGCATTCATTTTCCTTCTTCTCATTCATTCCCTAGCTACTACTCTCCCCAACAAAACATCTCCTAGCAATTTATATTACAAAGTATTTATATATATCTCTATATCACAACAGTATGTATAATGTATATATATATTGTAGTATATATCTAGGTATATATATTAGAGAAGGATATATGGTGGTAATAAAATGTGTATGGATTTGTGCATCGATCGGACTAATTGTCTAGGAGCCTCTTAACGACTTTTTCTTAAGTAGTGTGCATATATGCCGTTGAGATAAGTGCAACAATCTGTGTGCCCCCTTCCTCCCTTGCCCTTAACAATCTGGAACATGTGACTTTGATTTGTTTACTTGGTGGCTGTGGATGCAGAGCACTTGAGAGTGGAGCCGATTGTTAAGAATTCCATTAGCAGAGCTTTTAGTCGGAGAGGAGATAAAGACACACTAACTCTTAAATGTCATCCCAGGAACAATATTTGCTTAACCAGACAGACACACTGGGCTCCTTATCCTTATGTGTATCTTTAGCACTTGGACTTTTCATGCCTGAGACAGATGAGCCGGGAACATGTGTGAAAAAGGATCGGATTTTGTAACATTCGTCAGAAGCAATTAGACTTACCACTGGGGGCAACGTCGTACATGACGTGGTTACGGCCCTTCCGCCGCATAACTCTGACGACGAGGAGGGCGACGATGGTGAAGACCAGCACTGCCACTCCCAGCCCGATGTACAGGGCCATGTCACCGGATTCCACCGTCCCTGCAAATCATTCACATCTCTATCAATTTAGATTCTCTGCAGTGTAATTGAATATTGAGTGGTGGGTGGATGGGGATATATAGATGGAAGTGCATCGCATTTCTAATTAGGAAATCAGGGGCCTGTTTCACCGACGCGACTCCCTAATTCACTTCCAAAAGAGTAATGAGTAATGAGGCATTGTGTGCAGCAGGGAAATTTTCTGTTGATGAATGAGAATTGTTTCCAGTTGGCCTTGTTCCTCAATTAATAAAAGAGAGAGAGAGAGAGAGAGAGAGAGAAGAGTGGAGAGGACACGTGTGATCAACAACTGACCCATTTCCACTGCACACATTTCTTCCTCCTCTTCTCCAGATCAATAGAAAGTGACAGAAAGAAGAGACTGGAGCCAATTGGCTTGTCCAACTACACTCACTCCGCTCTACTCTTTTAATTACCGCTCCTGGCTCGCTCACTGGACACATGAAACATTCTGGATTTCTCCATGACATGACATTTCCGCAATGCACACTCACTCACACTCACCACTCACCCCAAAAACTCTGCATAACTCGACGTGACAATTTTTAAAACTATTTATAGAGAGCTATTTCCTACGTGAGTCGGAGTGTGTGTGGTATAAAGATATATATATATTAATATGCTATAGGAGATTGAGTATATTTATATATAGGAGTTTATTAGAAGAGGATTGATAATGACGTTTCTCGCTGATATTTACATCCCCTTATAGCAATTTATAATGTATAAGGAATAAAAGATAATGCGATGAAGAGGATTGCCGTTCACAAAGTCAGACGCCGTCGACTAATCCCCTCACTGCCATATTATCATGTCATAGAGTAGATATCGGGAGATACGAAGAACCTTTCCCACATATATATATCTACAAGATGGGTAGACATGAATTGAATGGAAGAAAGGAGAGGGGGGAGAAATGGACCGTAAACTGGTGATTCCAGCAACAAAGAAGTTGGAAAGACGTTGACAACATTATAGAGAATGATGAAATAGAGCCCTAACTTTAATCTATGAATATACTCAGCAGAAATAAGTTTGGAAATGCTAGAGAGACTCATCATCATCAACCATCCCGACAAAATGAACGTTTTATGATAATTTTTTGCTCCAGCCCACAACTTACTCTTCTTCTTTTCTTCTTATGCTCCTTCGTCCATTCCCTGCACTCGCAGACTCTCAGACTCACTCTCTCTCACACTAGAACACTTACTGGAAAAGTCTCAACAAAAAGTGGTCGTAAAAAGTTGTGCTGTTGTCTTGTTTCCTCCTCTCATGCATATACCCCTCTCCACTCATCTTCGTCCACCTCCTCCCTATAAAACCCACTTTTCGACTATTTCCACTCTCCAGCAACATCCAACAACCATCAACTAACATCGCATTTTACAGGAATATATATATATATATACAAATATAGGTACCTATATATACTTTAGGTATCTATATGGATGCTTTTAAAGAACAAGTTGGCTTAGCTAGTGCAACTTGCAAGTGGACCATTCAAAATGAGAGAATAAGAAGAGGAAGACGAAGAAGAGAAAGAATTCCCACAGCCGAGAGTAGCAACTCTCAAATGAATATTAAATAGACGAACGAAGGACTATTCACTTATGAATGTGATTCTCGTAATTGCCCCTTTTCACAGAAATCTCAAATCCCCCAAGGAGCATTTCATGCCCACTGGCCAATTCAACTCAAAGAAACACAAAAGCAAAGACAACAAAAAGACACAGTCCCAAAGGACACTCAATTTCCTTCCTCTTTATTATCCACAACCAATCAATCTCCCTTTCTCCCACTACTGCCCACTGGGAGAAATACAAAACGCAACTTCGAATTAATGTAGCGAATTTTAAGGGAATATATAAATCCACAGTTTCTTCACATTTCCCTCTGCCTTGCCTTTTAAAGTTTATGGACTGGCTTAATTTTACGACGACAGAGGATACAGTGCCAGGCTTACTTTCCCGCGTCGTCCCTCTCATTCCGAAAGCACACGCAGTGCTAAACGCCACAATTTATGCTTCATAAGACTCGGCAAAATGATATTTACCCAAACAACACAATACTGCTTCTGTGTACGTGTTTGTGCATCTGAATATTTATACGTCTTCCCATTTTACAACATTATCAAACCTTTGCAACTAGCACGTTTTGATTACTTTGAAAATAATTGCTCTCATTTTGCGCAATAGTGCACACGCTAATAGGGGCATTTAACAACCCAAGGACTTCGTGACTTGGAATTCGACAAAGAAATACATTACACGATTCGCGAACCGTACAAAATTGAGTCAATTCAATGAAGAAAGGCCGTAGAAAGATTTGAATATATTTCTGAACTATTTCCAGAACTTTCTTTGAGAAAACTGACTTAATTTAGTAAATATTATATTTATTAACATACTTTTAAAATATTCACTCTCAAAAATAAATCCCCCCAAGCAAAAGTAAACTCTAGTAAATAGTCTAGAAAAAATCCTGTAATAATGAACTAAGAAGGGTGGTGAAAAAAGGAGTCAGTCTTCACACAAAGTAATTTCCGAGTTATAAAGTGGGTCTAGCTGTCTAGTGTTGTTTGATATTTTGTAGCGAGTGTTTAGGAATGTTTGGATTAGTGTGCGTATTGTTGTGACAATTGATTTGCTGGAGACAAAAGGAATGTCGGGTTGGGCATGTTCCAGAAAAGTGTGTGCATAGAAAAACGAGGGTATTGTGTGAATGTGTGGCTAAGAGGCCCTCATTAAAAAATCATTTAGCAGAGATTTAAAAGTGCAGTTGTTTATCTGGTGTTGTTGCCATGGGAGTTGAGCGTGAGTGGTAGACTGGTTGGGAGAGAGAACCCGGGTAATATTGTTATGACAGAGATGCATGTTGCCTGTGTAAGAGGCAGAGGGGAGTTGAGGGAATCATAAAAATAGCAATAGATATAAATCCTGTCTTCTTGTGCAGACATTGAATGGGCAACTTTAGTCAACTTACACATGTAGACACTTAGGAAGACGGCGTGGAGGGGACTAGTAAGTTTTCTGAGGACGAAAAGCGTGGCAGGCACGGCGGAAGTCAGTCGCTGAGAAAAGCCCGAAGTTTACAAAGAAGAGATGTATGATAAAGGAATGTGGGGAATGAGTCACTGGCTGGCATTGCACTAAACAAATGTTTTCCCCTTCTCTCATCTCCTCGCTTTTAATGTGTAGGTTTTTAACGTTTTTTTGGCATTTGGCTAACTGGGGCTGTCACTCAGCCTCCGAACAAAGAGTCAGAGAAGGAAGAGATGGAGGAATCCATTATCACGACGACTTTAAGTCTCCCGGCTTTTCTTCATCCCTTCCTTACCACTCTGCTAATCTCTAAATAACTGACCAATAGAATATTATCTGTTTCTGTTTCCCTTTTCTTCTGGAGGCCGGCTGATAGTGATAACTAAGGGATTTTGATGGAGATGAATCATCATCATCATCCCTGCGAAAAAAAAATACGCATTCCCCGAAGAGAATTTATCTTGTGCAAAAGAAAGTCTGCATCTGAGGTGGAGTGCTGGAGAAGAAGAGGAAGGGAGCCAATCAATCTCGGAGAAAAGAAGAGAAAACGTCGCCAAAAAATTCGGGTGCCGGTGGAAAAAGACATTTGCCTGCTATGAGAGCAAAGAATGGTGATACTGATGACGGTGACTGTGAAAATGTGTTTGGAAATGTCCTCTCTGCTGTGGAATTACGCAACCGTCGACTCTTTTTCTTTTCTAAAGGCATAGCAATGGCAAGTGGCAACACTTTATTTATTGCACTTGAATTATTACAATCACCCGGGTGGACTACTATAATGGCAACAAAGAAGAACAACGAGAAGGCCGAATGGCGACTACTACACAGCTACGCCACTGAACATCAATCCAGGGACGTGACGTTCTTACACAAACATTCGACTCTCTCTCTCTCTCTCTCGCAGTGACCATCTCTAGACACTTTCTTCGCTCGCGCCTTATTCTTAGACTTTAAGACTATTTCCTCTGACTGTATATTTATATGGCCACTCAAGAATAAGTGAAGAGAATCCAGAACAATTCCCAGACAGCCAAGACACGAAAACTTCGCTCTCTCTGTTTTCTGGGCCAAATCTGGGAGAAACTCTTCATTTTTTATTAAATTCCAATTGACTATTCGGGGAGAGATGAGAATGAGAACATATGATTATAGGAGAAAAGCTCGCGAAACTAAGCCGCCCCCTCTCCATAACACTTTAATACAGGTATTAGTGGAGTAATTGCAGTTTAGAGTGGTGCTCCGAATATGGTTAATTATTCCACTGTGTAATTAACACGTCCCAGACTGGCAGACTGGAATTCCAGAGGAGCACTTGCTGGAGATAGTTAGTGGAGACGTGACTTGGGAGGATATTGCGACAGTATATGAGAATCTATGGCCTCTTTAAGGGATTTCCTCGAATCATATCATAACCAGACGAGAAGCCGAAGAATATTATGGAAGAATGCAGTATGTAGAGCTAATGTTGAAGAATCCACGTAATTCATATGGAAATCGAGTCGTAAGAAATAACGAGCACTCTTTTGGCTACCTCACTCACTCACTCCCCGTTGACAATCACATCTCCGAGAAATGAGAATCGAGAGCGAATGACGGAAAAGACTCACCTTGGTCGCTTGACGTGGATGTGGATTCGACGGAAACGACCTCCGCACCTGAATCTCCAAAAACAATAAAAATAATATCATTCTCCACACTCCATTATTACAAATCTCACTCAGTCACACAAAGTCAAAAATAAATAGCAACTGAAATTGGATAGGGAACCTTAAGCCCCAAAATAACACCTTCCCTTTTCCATAGCCACTTTTTATATGCAGGGTTTCCAAATAGCCACAACAATGCGGATATTTTCAACCTCTCGAAAAATCCAGAACATTATGCGATGCTTATACTTATAGTACATCAGGGGAGTAATAAAATTGATGCAGACATTACAAAAAGACAGAAATGCAGAGAAAATGCATGCAAAAGAGTTTTTAAAGTCCCTAGAACTACTAAAACAGTTTTTTGATGCAGAATTAATTTGCATAATAAATATCATTGCAAAATATCACGTACGAATATTGCTATAAAACCAAATTCTCTTGGAATAATATAGAATATCCTGGAATATGTGTCTCTTTTATGATTCTATGGAAATATCCTATTAATTTCAGGGTCAATATCATTATTCTAAGGACTACGCTAAATAAATGCGTCAAAAAGAACGCTGCGAAAAGCTGAATGACTTATATATCAGTATTTGGATTTGACATTTTCTGATCTACCTGGCAATGTTCTTTGGATTGTATTGAGCAGACTGCAGATCTTTTGTAAAATGTAGGAGAAAGAGTGTTATACGTGAGGGAATTGAGATTGTGAAGGGCGTAAAAGGAGGTAAACCCTGGTTAATGCAGTAGTATGAATGAGAGTGCAGAGAAATGGACTGGAGGCGCATTGGGAAAAGTGAGAAAAGGTATGATACGGACTTTGGCGAAGGAGGCGAAAGAGTGTTGGCCATTGTGAGATGAAGTGGAAATGAAGCTGTAAAGGAGAAAGGAAGGAGAGAGGAGATAAATCCCCTGAGTTTCATCGATCACATAATCTGCAATAATGAGAAAGAGATGCGGAGCGGAATTTGCAAGGAGTCGAGAATGAACTGATTGGAAGGGATCCAGCGAATGCAATAAATAAATAGACAACATTCGATTTGTCTTCCCATTACAGTCCCCCCGGCAGGAAAACAAAACAAAACAACGGGATTTTCTAATTAAACAACACAAGAAACGAATGGGACGGAAACCGAAGTTTGCATTTCAATTCCACGCAATTAATTCTTAGGCCCTTCTTCCGCTCCACATCTCATCTCATTCTCTCCCGCCGACTATCTACTCAAATATCTCTATTTCTATTCCGCGAGAGTCTCGCATGAGGCAGTCCCACCCGAGACTCACAAAGTTGAGAGTCAAGATATCAATTTACCTTTACAGAGTCCTCCGGTGCAGTTGGCGGTGAAGATGTCTTTTCCTTGGCAGGGACGTCCCCCGTTGGCAGGACTCGAGCAACTTCTCCGCCGATGGAACTTGCAATCAGGTCCGCAGATTGACCACGTGGACCAAGGCGACCAACGACCATCGACAGCTGTACAAAAGAAAAAGAAATGTCAATTTTGGCCGTAGAGACGTGAGGGAGAGAAAACGTCGTTTAAATTCCGAGCTCTCTTTATCCCCAATGCAAAAATGTCAGAATTGTTCCATTTCTTTTGTGTCGGAGACTAAAAGACTCGAGAACAGAAAGTGACTGGAGACCGTGGAGCATTGAACAGGGACTCTCTCTCTCTCTCAAGACTACAGAGAGAGATGGAGGAGCTTCGAGCAAGGAAAGCGATAAATTGCGAACGTGGAGCTGGAATGGATTTCTGAAATGAGTTTTCTACGGAGAACATTTGTTAAATGTTGGCTAATGCACAGAAATGTCTAATTTCACAAAGAATTAAAGAAGGGAAGAAGTTACGGGGACAGTGCTTGTGGCATTCTTGTTTCTGCAGACTGGACCCGGAACACGGACGACCGCCGTTTATCGGAGCCGGGCTGTTGCACATTCTTGTCCGTTTCTGCGAAAACGAACTCTTCCCACACGCACCTTCAAAGCAATATCCCCAATTATTAATTGCTCATTTCATCTTTATGTTATCATTACAGACGCCGCCGAACTTTCTATTAATTACCTGTGCAATTTGACCACTGGGACCACGGAGACCAACCCCCATTTACTGCAAAAAGACAATTACGTTCTCTGATCAACAACAGAAAGTATAGTAGGTGCGCTAGTTAGAAGTTAAAAATTGCAATTGATCGACTATTTTTGAAATTACTGAAATCGTAGCTGAAAATTAATTTAAATTTTTCTAAAAAAACGTAAAATATTTGTAGATTTTTGCAGTCTTTTAATAATGGCCGAAGGACAAGTCTAATTTAGGATTAGACCTAGAACTGTGATCATATGTTTTAGGCATACCATCTGAAATCTGAGTATATTATGCATTTAAAAAAAGTTTTTTCCTAAAAGCACGATACATAGTAAAAGAACAAACACACTCCAGATCGGCTGAACGTGTTTTTTCATGTTTAAACAGGAATGAAATCCTTAGCTGTGCTAAATGCTGTAGGAACTAAACTGAGCGTAAAAATTAAATATTGACATACCGTATACAGTTAAAAGTGCGGGTTCGCTGACTCTCCGTATGGCGATGTTTTCTGCAACGCAGGAATAGTTTCCCATGTCAGAGAGTCTGGTTTGAGCAATGAGCAAATGTCCATCGGATGTTATGATGTAATTGGGGTCACTTTTCGGGTCGACAATCTATTATAGGGGAAGAAAGTTGAAAAAAACGTAGATAAAAGGTGAAAATGTGCCAAATGCAGACAACAGTTATGATGATACGTGTAGAAAAGTTGTAAAAAGAAAAAGTTGTTGGAAAGATGTATTGGTAGATAGTTTGTGGTAACATAACAGGGAGAGAGTGAGTGGAAAATAGTTGCGTGAGTATGGAGGGTAAAAAGTAAAAGTCTTTGGTATAGTTTCTCACTTTTAAATCTCTGGTCCAATAAATGTGCGGAGTGGGTACTCCTTCTGGAGGAATGCACCTGAGTTCGGTTTGTGAGTCCATCTCGACGTTCTTGGAGTAGGGAGCTTGCTCAAAGTACTTTTTCAAATCTAAGAAGAAGATATACATAAAGAAGAAGATTTAAATTGTGGAGAGTAGGAAGGAAGGAAAGAAAAAGAGTTTCGTTTTCCCGATTTGGAAATAACGGTAGTTTGATGCAAATGAGTGAGACAGAAGCTACACATTTACATCTGCTACGTCCTCACATTACAATTTTACAATGCTCAAGTCTCAGCATGGAGCTGTAGGTAGATAGACGACGAGAGAAGAGTTTGCTACGTCGGAGGAATTTCCATGAGAGTTGCACCCTGGCTGGGATCTTCTCGTTTTTCCCGATATCATCACGTTCAGAGTCTAGTGTTGAGTTTGTTGAGAGAACATCTGCTAGGATTTCTCCGACAACAAGACCAACAACACCAGAACAAGAACAGATGCTTCTCTCCGAAATTACTAACTACTGGCTATTAGTGAGCTCTTGTATGGAAATGGATTAAAGGGCATTATAAATTATTAAGTCAACAAAATGATTGATTAGTTCTTGCACTTTTCCTTCTTCTTTTCTCTGTGCTGACAGAGACGTCTGTCAACTCAGTAAATATTTAGCCAGAGCAAACAGAGAAAAGAATGTTGACTCAAGTCGGCAGTTCGGCACTCGCAAAGGGAATAGATTTCCATAGAGGAGTCTCGAGGAAGAAGAAGAGTAAGGGGCGAATACACACACAGAGCACAGGTCTCTACTCTCTACACTCTCTCACTCACTCCTTCTGTGAATGATGTAAATAGGAAACAAGTGTTGCATAACAAAGTGAAACTCCTGGCATTATTACCATTTCCCATTCACAGATCTATCTCATTATGCTAAACAACGTTTACACTCTCTAACAGCCATTATTGTTATTTATACACGCACCATGCATCTCTCTCCAAATTCTAATTACAGGGATATTAAAGAATATTTTCCTTGGCTCGTCGTCCTTCATAAATTCACATAATGCAATGTCTCTCTCTCTCTCTCGCCCAGTGTGAATGTGTGTGATTTAAAAGGAGTGTCCATAAATAACGGGGACTCGGGGAGAATTGGTTGGTAGTGGGAAGGAAGCGAGGGAGAGCGTGTGGGACATAAATAATGTATAGAGAGAGGACGGGAGTGAGATGTTGATTGGGAATGGAACAAGGAATGCGTAATGGATGTAGATGCCTTGATAATGCAGGAATCCAGATAAGTCTACTTGAAAAGGAGAGAAGTCGTCGCAGAGTGCACACACTGAGCCAACGGATGAAAATGCGAATCTCATTTGGAATGGAACATCTGCGCCCGATAGAGAGACACTTTATTTTTTCTTATCGCCAACCTCCGCGACGGAATAAAAAACATTTTCCATGAGAATCCGAACTCTGAACAAACATTCAAATCCGATTTACAACAAACACTCCACTAAATGCCAACAAGACGCTCCCTGCAACCCTTCCTACAAAATGTCAAGCCCTTTTCTCAGACTCAAAACTCCTGCCTTCAACTTCCCAGTCCTCTCTTTCTCTCTCTCTCTCTCTCTCTC
>JAAAYG020020317.1:7662-18905 GCA_009936455.2 Tomocerus minor
TGACTTTAATCTATTCATCTGGTGTCTAAATGTTTGCCTTATTTGTACATTTCTCATCTTCCCAACTTCAGTTCTTTCATAGTGTTTGCTTGTGTCCGTCTCGGCTCGCTGCGTGCCTATGGCTCGTCACATTCACATTCAGAAGCAGATTGTCATGAATAAAATCCTAATCAAATGGCAAATGGAAGTGCACGTCTCTGTAGTGCTCAAGGAGCAGTGCAGTGCTGGCCTGCACCTTGCCATGCAGTAGAATAGTGGAGGAATGTCAGTAGTGGAGTGGAGTCTGTGCGGGGCGGGGAGGAGGTAGTTGACGGTGTGACGGGCAAACGGAAGGCAGGACGACATGCCCTTCCGACTCTCAAAAGACACGGAATTAGATGAAAGATTGACGGACTGAAGATGAGTCCCATCTCTCTCTGCCGTTCCGAGTGAACGAGGGAAATATTTGATAAAGCGACGCCTGAGTTTACACACAAAACAAAAGAGGCACAAATGTTATTCTAGCAAGGAGATTTACTATTCATGAGTGATACCAGGAGGGAATCCTTGTTTTCACAAATTTCCCTCCTCTCCTCACGTCAGCCTTCACAGAGCACAATTCATTTCCTACTCATCCTCGTCTCTCTCACTTCCAATGGCCATAGTTGCTGGGCATTCATATTTAATTTTAAGTAGTCGTAAATATCCTCAATGCTAACATCCCTGTGAATGTGTTTATGTGTGTGAATGAACCTGTTACGTTACGATTCGTTGGTCGTCCACTACGGAAGACGCCGTTATGTCAATGTCTCTGTCTTCACTCTTTACTTGAAATCAGTGCCTCTGTCTGAGGGCAGTCATGGAATTTAGAGAGACAGAGGGAATTGTGGAAGTGGGTGAGTGCAGCTTATGCAAAGTCTGCATCTCTCCTCAGCTCATCTTTTGTCCTCCGCTTTGTTTATTTCTGCGATTGAGGTTTAGTGTCGCGAGAGCCTTATCTCTCGCTTTGTTATGATACGAGATTATCAAATTGAGGAGTGTCGAGCAAAACTAACCTTCTGCTCTTCCCTACACAGAAGTCTAAGGCCACCTCCAGTAATTGTCACGGCCAAGATAAACGTAGCTGCCCTACTGCTTATCTCCACTTTCTTCCTTTACTTTACCGCTGCCTCTCTCATTCACGTCCATTCAACTCTCCCCAGAGTTTGAAACATCATACAAAGCATATGCACACAGTCACATCATCTTCTCTTAATTAACTTAATGCAGACACTCAGCAACCTCCGCCTTTAACACACCATTCCCCTCTATAATCCTTTGATTATATTCCCATTCCTGCACAATATGCAATTATTCCAACTCTAATCTTTGCAACATTAATCTTAGTTTGCGTTAATAACAGCAAATGCCACGCTCACTATCGACACACTTAAAAATTGGCTGCCTGTCTTAACAATGCAATAAGATGCAAAATAGAGCTTCTATAGTAATATCCTTATTTACACTTAAGTTTTAATAAATCCTTAATATATTTTACCGAATTTGTATTGTATCGATCTATAAGGATATAGAAAAATATCTTTGCAAACCCCAAAATGATTTACAACACACAAAATATTCAAAACTTCCTACATGAAGGGCGGCCTTGTCTTGATTGTCCAAGAAAATCCAAAGAATTTGCAACTGATTGCAACCTTGGCACATCTTAATGATTTTTAAGCAAAAATTCTGATGATCTGAGACTAGTGAATGAAATTTGCTGGAATGCTATAAACTTCCTTCAAAATATTTACTACTACTACATTTCCCATTTTCATTTTCGAGACCGACAAATTACAATAATATTATCTCTATTGTTTATTAATTGCAAATAGTTTTCAGATGACATTGAGGTTGTTAACTATACGCCCCCATTTAAATTTTGCAGAACATGCAATTCTAACTGACATCCTATAGCATCAATAGCATGTCCAATTAAAAGTATTATGCAGGTCACTATTATTAACATTGCATATTTTAAAATAGCACAGAGGAAGTTATTTGATGAAAAGGCTCCAGCAAGTAGCGGGTTGGGGTTGGGCATTAGCACTTAAGCCACTTGTTTCTACCACAAGGTAAATGTTAGTCAGGTAGATAAAGCAGCAGGAGTTGTTAGTTACGTTAGTACGTACGTACGTGCGTAGACGTAGCCACCGAAATCCACTGGGGAATCAATGCGAAGGAAATTTCTCTTGGGAATTTGAGGGATGATTCCGTAGGTACGTGTGTGCATATTGGTCGTATTTGTGTCCTCAACTTCGTTGCATATGCCCAGCAAAAAGCTAAAAACTGTTGAGCAACTAATGGAGGATCCTAATAAGCTTAGTGGGTTAGGATTTAGAGCTTAATATCTGTGAGACCACCATCTCTAGTGTACATCTACGTAGTAGGGACAGAAGAGCTGTTCTCGGTTGAAGCAGCTCAGTCGCTCTGCTAAATAGATAGCTTGCAATGAACAAAGATTTCTATCTGTGATGCATCCACCTCAGTACTCCACGGCATCCTATGCTCTTTAGTGCACCTGCTATAGAGACCTTGTTCTCTATCAAGATCATAATATTTAATCCGCCGATTGAGACTCCTAAAATGAATGTCTAGCCTTTTTTATTATTTGGGAAGTGGTATTGGAGTATTGGAGGGAGATGATTGAATTGTGATGGGAGTAGAGTAAGGAAGGCTATAGGCCAGGGCAGATGAGATCAGCAGTGAGAGAGAAAAGGAGCAGAGAGGGCCAGGGAATGACAATACCACACAAATACGATCCATTCTGATGGGAAAAGAATGGGAAGTCAAAGAAATGATTTCTTCTCCGACCAATTTGGGATTCGAGAGCTAATAGCGATCCACTGATCTTTTGCATCGCTCCTCTTGCCACTCTCATCTCAGTCGACACATCTTTTCCCACTCCTCCTTCTCAACCCAACTAACTAAGTCAACGAAATTTAAAAAGTGCCTGGCTCTGCTATTAGTGTCCGCCTGTTGTTGTGCTGAAGTGCCTGCGTCGCGTAGCTGTCCACGCATCCGTCCATCCTGGACAGTCAACCCTGCTCACTTCTTCTTAAGAGTTAGTGACTCAAAGATCTCGTGAATTTCTAAAGTGAGTCTGACTGAATTGGCTGTGGTGTGGTGGTGGATTGTTTGATGGAGGTGAGTGGATGTGTTGTGTTGACTCCTTGGAACTTTGCTAGTGCAGTGTAGAGGAGTGTAGTGTAGTGCCTAGGCAGTGAGCATAATAATAGTGTGCATGCAGGGCCTAGAGGCACATCGTGCATGTCTCAGGGCCCTTGGGGGAGTCCGCTCTTGATTGCACATATCTCACTAACCGCAACATCACTCTCTGCACACAAATACATCCACGCAGCTCCAACTCACTCACACACTCCGAACAGACGAATATTTAGAATACGGCACCGTGCTCTTGCTTATGTCCAACCTAACCTCGGATCATGCCTTCTCCCTACCATATACCATCCCTACCTGTCTGTGTGTCTGTCTCTTCGCTAGATGCACACTGCATCCTTCTTCCCTGGCCTTCCCTGCATTTACAAGACTAATGTATGTAGATAGAGCGAATATTTACTGTAAACGTTCGGCTAAAGATGAGCTAAACTTTAAGCAGGTAAGTAACTGAAGAGAATGCTCACAAATAGCTCAGAGCTCAACTTCAGCTCCACACACAACTCTCGTACAACAGACAGAGTTGCAGTGTAGGCACATTGAAATATTTCTTGCCTCTTCAATCCTTTTACAATTACAATCCTCACAGAAACTCTCCCCATGAGTGAATGCATCATCTACGACCAACAACAACCAAATTTCAGAGCACATTCCCTATATCTTCTTGCTGCAGTCATATTACATCTTCCAACTTCTATCCCTCTTAATAAAATCTCTCTCCATCCTCTATAGCCAGAGACGCTTATCATAAATGCGTAGGTACATATA
Source organism: Tomocerus minor (assembly GCA_009936455.2). Taxonomy (NCBI): domain Eukaryota; kingdom Metazoa; phylum Arthropoda; class Collembola; order Entomobryomorpha; family Tomoceridae; genus Tomocerus; species Tomocerus minor. Next base: position 11,626 of record JAAAYG020020317.1, read on the forward strand.
TTTACAATGTACACAGAGTCGAGTGTAGTCAATATGGACTCTTGTGCAGCAACAAAATATAATATTATAAAAAGATAGATATATCATCATAAGATAGAAGTGGATATAAGTCTCTGTCTGGTGAAGCATTGTAATTGTAATTGGACGGAAGGAGAGGCAAAGCGAAGTATCTTTGCCATGCTATTCAATTCTCATCTCTAGAAAAAGAACGATCGTTACCTGTACAATAGAGTAGACCTTTGCTTTTCACATCACATTACACGCAGCAAGAGATCAAACATTCTTCTTGACTCGACACAACTTTCCTTCATTCCCACATCCCTAATGTCCCTTCCTTGTCCACTTACTCACATCATCATCCCTTTGCTTTGAGCTCCAGCTCTGCTACACTACTCACATATTTGCCAAATCCCTAACAAATGACATTAGAGCCAGTGCTTCTATTTTCTATTAAACTAACGCCTGAACATGATTAAATGCCAATTGTGACTGCGTATATATAGGAAGTGGATGAGTGGGAGAAAATGGGAAACCAATTGCAGAATAAAATAATAATTCTGTCCGATCTGATCTGCTAGTTCTATGAGGACATTCTGTGTCTTCCTTTTCTTGCATTCTGCCTTAACTAAATATTATGCAGAGCACAATGGAATGTTTCCTTTGGAGCAGGGAGGCAAGGAGGTAAATGCATAAATCCCAGCTCACTCACTCACTCACTACGTAATTTAGTGCGTGGGGATTCGAATGTGAGTTAAAAGGGAGAGATACAACACATTAGTATGTTCCCACAGAATGATAAATCATCGGAGCTAATCCTCTTGTCAAATTCGTGCGTAATAGTTTGTGCAATTTACTCATGTCGAGGCAATAATCTGATCGTAGGAATCGTAAGCCATGTACATGCACCTACACGCACACTGACATCCATTGTCTTCTCTATTTTTCTTAACTTGCCCATCGCAGCAATTCCTGCAACGGAATCGGGATAAAACCTTTAATTCTCCACTCCGTCTATCTACGAGGCTGCATAATATATGTACTTAAATGAGACAAGAGATAATTATGAGGAGTCTAAGCAATAAGCAGCAATGGGAACTAGTGCACTCTATAAGATTCCATTAAATCATCATATAATATTATATGATATGACATATTATGTATTTGTGACTATAGTGTAGTTGATGCTGTAGTCTGGAATTGGCAACTAGTAGACGAGGCAGTAGTAGTCGAATGAAGGAAAGGGGAGTTGGAGAGATTCTCGTGTGTTGTGGATGGTTGTTTGTGAGCCGACTGTTTTGTTTACTCACGTTCTGTTGGAGTTGCTCAAGTAAATTGCTCAGGATGCCCCATTAGGTGGTTAAGTTAGGAAAATGTTTAGCGTGCCTGAGGACACGGCATTTAACTTAGATTTACCAAGGAATTAAATCCCAATGCAATAATAATGGAGTGAACTACCGCGGCGGCTATGCTTTATACAAATCAGAAACTATCAGGCTCAAGAGCGTACAACAAACAGAACAACCTCCTTCAATCTAACTCTGCTAAGTGGATGAAGAAATATTGTGGAGATCGACAGGGAGCAGTGTTGTTTGTGTTAGTTGTCCTATTATCCAGGCCTACACCCCCACGCACACTCCAAATAAAAGTAAATAGTCAAGGAGTCTATTAGTGTCCTTGTGGTAGGACATACCTGTGCACTAAACAAAGAGACTTAGAAGAAGTGACTCTTTAGAGTAGAAAATATTCGGAATTCGGTGTAGAGAGGGTGGTAGTGGTGGTTACCTTCGCAGGTGAATTGTCCGTAGTGCTTGCCGGAGGACTTGTCGCCGCAGACGACGCACTCGATGTTCTGTCCCTTGTCGGCGGAGTTGGGCGAGGCGGCGGAGGAGGCGGAGGAGGTGGGCTGTGGCGGCTGGGCGGCGTTGACGATGGCGGCGAGCCCGTTGGAGCCCAGGTCGTGCTTCATGTCGTCGCAGGGGCTGGTGGGAGTCATGGAGGCGACGAGGCCTTGGCCGGACGGCGGGTCTCGCCAGCCGCTGGTGGCGGGCGGGGCGACCAGGGCCATCACATCCGGAGAGAGGAGTACCCCAGGGTTGGGCAGTACTCCCGCCGTGGGCACCAACAGTTTGTCGCCGTGTCTGGCCGAGTGAGGCCCGAAGTTTGGTCCCGGCGGTGGCGGGGCTTCCGACCACGGCAAATCGAGTTTGATTGGGATCGGCGTTCTTACGGAGAACTTCCCAAGACTGGGAATCGGCGGGTGGGACGAAGAGTGGTGCAGGTGGTGTTGCGGGTGGTGGGTCGGGTGGTGGTGTGGGTGCGGGTGGTGGTGAGGATTGGGAGGGTGGGGGTACAGCGACCCGCCCAGGTGGTCAATTGCAGACGCGGGTTCTGCCGACGACGACTCCGACCCTCGCAACTCGAAGTCACTGGAGCTCAGGCGGGAGAAGTGGCCAAGGGGAAAGTGCACGGCGTCTTCCCGCGGCGGCGGGAAGTGCGGGAGGTGGTGCTCGAGCTGACCGGCGGGCTGCTCGGGCCTACTCTTCCAGAATAGGCCCGAAGACGGAATCTCACAGTTGACTATTTTGTTGTCGTCCGACCCACTTTTGAAGCTGATGGCTTGGGGAGCCGTCGCTCGGGTCGCGCACAGCCGACGACACGCGCAACAGTAATCCGGACCACCACTTCCTTCTCAATCCACTCTTCTTTAAAGGCCAAGACGATAACGACTCCTCTGGCTGCAGCAGTTAACTTTTACGACTGTCTCCTTCGACTTTTGATTCGTCAGCAAATGCACTGCATAAACTTAGTCAACGGACTCTCGTCATCAATTCCTTGCCTGATAGCAGTTAGCAGTCCTATAATGTAGCTCACAATCTTTTACGAGCATGGACAGAAAAACTCTCGTTGACTCTTCAGTTGTTTAGTGCTCCGTTACGTGTCCACTGGCAGGGACGTTTACGTTAAGTCGCGAACAGCTAGGAGTGTTGGCAGTAGGTGATAAAGAGAAGACGCAGATCTGTGTCGACAGAGTTTATTTGTTTGGGACGAAGGGAGAGTTGAAACTGGAGAAGCGACGAAAGGAATTCTCCTCCGTCTCACTGGATTTTCTGAAATGGCTGTTGTGCAGGTCTAGGAGCATGACTCCTTTTCCTTCACTCCAGTTAGCACTGTAGATCACTCCTTGTCTTTTGATTAGTCATGTACGTATTGTTTTGATTATCTCGATTTGTCTAAATACTTTTCACTCGGTGCGTGAGACAGAAGCTGCACTCACATTCTCATTCGCCGAACGCAACAAAACAATTCACAGGATTCACTTGCACGCATCATCACAATAACTCTTTCGGAAATTGGTGGATGCAGATGAGACTTTATCTCACATTACCCAAAACTCAACCCTAAAGTAAAGTCCACCACAGGAGCGGCAGTAAGTAATTCGTGCTGTTGCAAGTTGCAACTGTTGGGTATCAAGACGCCCCTTTGTGCAGCTATTGTTATAGTGAGTGCTATCTTGGCTGCATCTGCAGTTCACTTGCAAATCAGTGAGTAACTAGTGTGATGTGTCAAAGAGTGTTCATACACTTGTGAAGAAAGTAAGAGTGAATAGTTGAGAGTTCAAGTTCAGCGTGCCAAGTCAAAGTTGAGGGCGGAAGAATGCACTTTTGAGTATTTGTTTGAGTCACTTGCTAATATTTGTGTGGCTGTCGTGAGTAGTTGAGAAAGAGCGAACGGTTGGTTGTTGTGCAATGGAGCTGCGACCTCGGAGGTCACTTTGGGCAAGAGAGTGTGAAGGAGCTGAACTCTGACTTTGGCTCGTGAGTTGTGTTGAGTGTGCCGAGAAAGAGAGAGAGAGGTCTGCTGGGACGGGGAGCGAGACGAGTCTGAATAAAATTGAGTCAGTGGACCAACTGCTCATTAATAGTGACGGAGAGGATTGTGTGTGTGAGTGAGTGTGTGGCTGGAGGTCAAAGTGCACTGGAGACAGAGGTTAGGCCCGAGTGCGGCGAGAGAGCTGATTCAGAGATGCGGACGGAGAGTGTTGAGTGTAACCAGTCAGGGGCAACTCAAGCACACGACTGTCCGACCTCAGAGTTGCACGGTTACGACTTACGACTTCTCTGCCATCCTCTCAGCCCCGGAGGCCAAGCAGCGTACACAGAACACACAGCCTCGCTCCCTCCTATACCTACCCATGCCCTGCCATGCATCTACTCTATAGTGCAGTGCTACTAATGTATAATGTGTAGGGACCTAGGCAGAGGCGAGCATTGTTGAGAGTGCCACTTAGAGTGAGGAGCTCTGCTGTGTCTGTGTGTGCAGGAGATGCACGGAGCGAGAGATGAGAGAGTGAGGGGAAGAGCAGCGGGGCAGGGCAGGCGGGGGCAGGAGGGCAGGCGGGCAAGCAGGCAGGGCAAGGAGGAGGGCAGGGCAGGCGAGGGGCCCGCAGCCTCAGCTCAAAGACCAAAGCCCGTGGCATGCCGAAAGAGCCAAAGAGCCCTCCTCAATTCTGCGAGGGTAGAAAAAGGTGCAACCTCTGCGCAGCCCCTGCCCTCACCCGGCCAGCAGCCTCTGCCACCAACGGGGCCCTCTCGCCCTGCCTCGCCGACTCCCACACTCCCTTGCCCTCCTCTCCCACTCTCTCGCTCTCGCCTGCCTCTCATCCATCTCGCTCGCTCTCTCCTATCTTCCTCTTCTTTCTATAACTCCGTCCTTTTCCTTATTAGCCTTTTACACCTGACTGACATTTCTCTTAACCTGCTCATAACGCGGCCACCAACCACCACTCCGCTCCAACCAACTCTCCCTTTTCTTTCCTCGACCAAACATGACATTTCTCCCACATTGCTACTCCTGAAACTCTTTTCGGGGAAATGGCTTCTTTTAAATCTTTTCTTGAACTTAACATGACATATCCCTGCAGTCTTTACTTGCTACATTTTATGAAAGAATATTCCTACTTACATCTGCATAGAAAGATGCTCTTTTTCCTATTCTCTACGGGCCACATATCAGTGTAATAAATGAGAGATGAGTTAGTGCATGGCAGTGCGGACGGTCATTGTGTCACCCATCAGAAAAGTCGTTAAAGAGATGGAGAGAGGCGGATAGGAGGGAGCGTGGACAGCGCGTAATTAGGTGTGTGTCCATGCGGGAGAGATGCGGAGTGAAGTGGTGATTGGAGTTGAGAGGTGCATTAGCAGGATGGGGCAGGATAAGCGAGCAGTTGTGTGTTTGAGTGTGCGGGTAATAGATGAGATGAGATGAGAGAGATGAGCCGTGGGAGGTTGAAGATGCTGCCTTCTGTAATCCAGTCGACGATCTCTTGACACGCAGCACAGATTGATCTGGCAGAGGTGCCCACCCGGGTTCATTGGGTGACACGAAGCCAATGGTGAGAGTGCGAGGGTGGAGCACTCCGCTTTTTCACACAGGCGGGCATTCCGCGTCTGCGTCTCCTCCGACTAACACCCGCACTCGGTGACACTCTGTCTCAGACGCTCGCGATACCCGCTCCGACACACACCAACCATTTCCTTGCTCCCGAGCCACTCGACTCATCTTCACTCGCTCCGACCAACTCCATCTCTGCCCATCTCCTATGCTCGCTCTCTCCCTACATACACACGCATGCAATAGCCGCAACATCCACAGCTACTCTTTCATAATACTTATTTATCTGAAGATTATCACAAAGTATTATATTACTGATTACTAAATGCAGATGTGCCAGCCAGCGTCTTAGAGCAGAAAGACTTTGTGTCCAAAGAGTCGCTTATTAGAAGGGGATCATTAAGCAGAAGCAATCATAGATTTTGAGTGAGAGCTTTTTAAGAGTTATGTGTTTGCTAGACATTCCCTCAGAGAACACATCCCCAATGCTATCTTCTTGTACACACAGATTAGGAGGAGAAACTGAAAGAGTTTGTTTTGCTTGCATGGGATTTTTATTGGAAAACAAAAGTCAAAGAGCATCTTGATAAAAGAGATTAGGACATGATTCATGGCAGAGCATTGAGCAGAGACTACAATCTGGACATACTTAAGGATAACTTAATCCGGCTGCACACTCTCCCACTTCTTTTCTTCTCCATTCATTTGCTCAGAGTTGGGAGGGAGAGAGACGAGCTGTTTGATGACATTCATGAGTAGAGTGAGTGAGTTAGCAGAAAGACAAGTGCAGGGAGCAGAAACATCACACACACAACAACCAAGCACTCCGATCTCCAAATCGGCACGTATAGTAAGATAGTCCGACTCAAAAACAACTCCATAGAGCACAGAGATCTTCCAGACTCTTACAGTGCATCTCCCAAAGTAGCTACTCATAATATTATTATCAGCAGTTATACTCAAACCCTGAACGAGTTGAGAGGATTGACAAAGTCACAATCAGTTCATACATTTCATGGCTCCCTCAACACGTATCACCACACTCATATCCAGGCAGAGAATTCTCTTGAGGACCCTGACAGAATCTGAACAAGAGAAGAACAACTTGAGCATTCTTTCTAGATCCATCTGAAGAAAACAGAATTTTATTCATAGACTCATCCTTAAGATTTATTTGTTATTACAACGATAGCATTCATTCCAGTCGCTCTCTTCATTCTCCGTCCGTTACTCTTCCAAACCTTTCATCTTCTATGCTATATTAACATATATTGAACTTAAAAAAGAGTAACTGTTCAAATGCCGATATATGCATTGGACACGTAATGTAAAAATAATTAATTATCCGCTGTACAGCAAACATCTTGCATCTCCATCCTTTGAGCTTAACTGGTTTATTAGATTAAATTATACCATGCATGGAATGAATATTAATATGAATACCAAAAATTTGTTGTCCGCACTTGTTCATATAATATTATACTTATGTTCTACTAAAAATAGATTGGTTGTAATTTTGTAATACTTTCAAATATTTTAGTCTAGCTATTGCTCTTATTATTGCTGTACTCACAAATGTCAGACTTGTGAGACAGCAATAGCTAGACGAAACGAAAATGTGAAAAGATGTTAATGCATGATTACAAAGTATTAACATATTTACATAGTACACATAATAATTCTGTTATTGCATCAATTTTATTTGGCGTTTTAGCCACATGATACGATTTTTTGTTTCGCGACAATTGATGCGACGACGAAGATACCCGGCTTGAGTGCTTGAACCATGTTTATGCTCTATATCATCAAAGGTTATAGCTATAAGCATTCTAATTGGGAGTAGCTAATTAGCATGAAGTTGGGATACATCTATATATCTTTGCATTTAT
>JAAAYG020020328.1:0-18902 GCA_009936455.2 Tomocerus minor
AAATATTATTGCGCCCTTGAGCTGTGGGCTGAATGAGTGGCGAATGCGTTCTGCTCTCTGCACAGTTCTGCCTTTCCACTTTTCCTCTCCGTTCACCACGCAGTCAAGTCTTTTAAATTATTTTGGCTTCTGCGGCACTGCAGCATTCCTCCGTACGCGACTTTTAGGCCTCAATAGTATACATTGAAGCATATAGGCTCAATTCAATCAAAGACTTGTAAATGTTATGGCATTTACAGGTATTACTAGCGTTTAGCATGAGTTAAGGCTTGAGCGTTGCATTTCCATTTTGCATTGGGATTTAATTTAGTCTGCATTTATGGTTTCGACTTTTCTGTAATCTAATCTAATCCATTTGATTTTATTTTTGGGAGCCCAAAGAAATTACTCTATGAATCCAAAGTGAAATTTCAAGAAATCACGCAAAGGAAAAATGTTTTCAGTAGTGTGAATTGGGCGAGAGGGAAGTTACATAAGTTGGTGGCTGTGCTTTTTGTGGCAGGACATGCAGGGCTTTTGCAGGGGATAAGGCTCTTGTCATTATTTATTTCGTCCTATGCTCTCTCCTGCTACTTATTACAGGTCATAATGAAATGTAATGCAATGCAATAAAGAAAAGTTGAATTTTTATGAGAAGCTCGCACGAGATGCTCTCTTCTTCCCTTTGTCTGCTCTCATTTGATTTTACATGGAGTTTTCTGTGCCATGACATGACTCCTTTGAATGGAATCTAAGCAGAAATTTTAAGTGTTAAATTGTGTGGTCCATAATATTACTATGCTCATTTTCTCCGGGGAATATAATGCTATAACGGATCTTGTCTATGATCTGTACGTCTGGCTAGGTAAAATTTAGTTTGAGGTCATTTGCATGTCACGTTCGTGTTAGAAGGTTGAGGCAAACACGGAGTAACAAGACAAGTTAGGACTAAGCTCCAATTTTTATCTCATTTTCTTTGCTTTTGATTTAAGCTAATAATATTCAGGGCTCTCTGTGGGAATTATTTTGTTAGCGAATGTGTAAGTAGATGTTAGTGCAATGAGCTTTTCTCTTTTCATGTAGTAGTTTTCTATGTAGAGTGGGAAAGAGTTTAAGAAGACTAATCTCGGGAAAACGGGAGCTTTAGACTGTGTAAGGATCTTATAAGAATAATATGAACTCTGGTCAAGTGCTAACTATTTAAATGAAATTCACGCCGACATGCTTTATATTTTAAATTCCTTGTTGCTTGTCTTGTTTTGTATTTGAGCTGGGCTGAGAGAATGTTTCTTTCCTGCTAAATATCTGATTGGAAGCTATGGATTTTTCCGAATGTACATTAAAAGTTACTTACTACGCGTTTAAGATTAACTTAAGTTGCTAAATAGTTAGTAATAAGGCAAATTACTTAACATAACGTGCTCATAATTTACTTGTAAATGTCTAATGAAATGTTTTGTTTAATATTGGGATGGTTAGCAACACGCAGCCTTGATCGGAGGTCCAAATGCAGTTACTTGTCCAATCTGCCACAAACTATTCCTTGGAGGCGAGGCTTTGATGGAGCATATGAAACACACGCATAAGGATCCTAATGCTTCCGGTGTCGCCAGTAAGTTACACTTATCAAATGCCCCACTAAATACTTTCGGAGAAACAACTTTTAATTTATTGCTAATGAGTTTTGCATTGGGCACTTACGTTGGAACATTTCTTTTTCACAGCCAAGAGACGAACTGCCAATCATCCGTGTCCTGTTTGCGGGAAACATTATGTGAACGAAGGGAGCTTGAGAAAACACTTGACCTGCCATCCAGAAACAGCTCAACTAACGTCATCTCTGAGGATGTGGCCCTGCTCGGTTTGCCAAGCTGTTTTCACTCATGAAAATGGTAAATTTTAAATTACAATTTTCAATTTTAATTTCTCGTACATCTAAGAAAATCATTAGTGAAAATTTGTAAAATAAAATTGCTAAATAAAATTTTATGGTTTTACTAGGTTTGCTGACTCATATGGAACAAATGAGAATGGATCCAAAGCATCAGTTTGCAGCTCAATATGTGCTCAGTAGAGCTGCCGCTGAACGACGTGAACGGGAGAATATTTTGGCAGCTGCAGCAGTAGCAGCAATGGCGCAAGCTGGATCCCATCCATTCGGAGCAACATCACAAGTAATTAAAACATTATTAGTTAAAATTACTGGTTTAATATAAAACAATCTGCAAAGAAAATGTTTTAAAAAAACGCGAGTAAAAGATTTTAATGGATAATTTTGTGTATTTTAGGGGCAGTCGCTTCAACAATCATCTCTTAGCTCTCTACTGCCAATGCCGCCTTCGCCGTCAGGTTCGGAGTCCTCGGGACGTCTCAGCTCCCCACTGGACACGAACTCGGGCATGTCTCACTCCTCCGTGTTACAGCACACACGAATGTCAATGTCGAGCCCAGCGAGCAACGGACCTTTGGAACTGACTCGTGTCCATCCAGGAAGTAATTCATCAGACAGTCGTAAAGACTACAAAGACTATAAAGATTACAAGGACTACGAAAGCTCAATAGGTCACAACAGTTCCGGAGAAAATAACAATCTGACTGCAATGCGTGGGGATCCTGGCCATCATCTCTCTCACGGCTCCCACCCATCACATCATGGGCATTCTCATCCGCACCATCCGTCGCATCATCTTCTGGGTTCCTCCGTCGAGAATGGCGTCTCCATGATTCAGTCTTCGAACAAATTGCAAGACGCAATGAAAATGGCGGCCATGCTCGGAGTGCAGGGACCACACGGAGTTCACGGCGGACACGGACCATCACAGAATGACCTGAGAAATCTTCATCACCATCTGTCACAAGCGCAGGGTGTACACGGGAGCCAAGATATGATGTCTTCGGAAAGTATGAGAATGCAAGCGGAAGTTCTTTTGCGCTCGCAAGCCACGGAGGCTCTCCGTATTGCTGTGGCCAACAACTTGGACAACCACAATAGTTCAAATAAACACAGCAATAATAACAACAACAACAATGGGAGCAGCTCTAGTCCAGGAGGAAACAATCCCAGCAATGGATCCTCTGGACAAAATGGAGAGAGTCTTGTTGGCGGTCTTTCCAACAATCATTTGGGTGCAATGATCTCTCATTCGCAACAACAATCCTCTGCTCACAATCAACAGCAGCATGACATTCTTCGTGGCGGTGGAAACTCTGGCTCATCCTCCATTGAGATTCGAATGACGTCTGCCAACAATGGATCCCTACAGAACGGACACGGTCGCATGGATCACGGAGGTCATGGAGCTCACGGACATCACTCAAGTCACTCCCAAGGAAATCCGCACGGTCACCATCATTCTCATCCCGCTCTCTCCCATCAACATCACCTGAACTCGCTTTTGGGACAACAGTCATCGGATTTGTCGGAAGCTCTCATGCGTCTTGATGCTCGTTCCTTGGGCTTCCCACTCCCGGCTCATAATTCTTAAAATTATATCCAAATTAGTAAAGTCAACAGATAAAAGGCCATGCCATAATAATATTGACATTTTTAGTTGTCTTGCTTAAAAAAATCTTGCAGAGAGTAGATTTTCACTACTCCAAATACAAATTCTCACTAGTAGGAAATTAATACTCGGATTCGAATGATATTCTCAATAAATTCGTATATTATACAAACACACAATATGAACCTATGATAATAGTGTCAAACAAAAATCCTCGTCTCCCCTCAGACTATATACCTACAATAACCTAGCCGAATTGGTGCCCAATGTATGAAACTTTGCTCGTGGTGATCATTCCTGGTATACACATTGTATAACGACGCTATACCTGTTGTAACCTTAAAAAGTATACTACGACTTCATAAAGTGAATTACTACTCAATTATTATTATTATTATTATTAATTCTTAATGCTGGTTCATGGGAGATGAATAGTAATTTAGGTGTGCTATCTTATCTGTACTGCTAGAGTTAGAAGAAGAAGGAAAATCAACTCTTTGTGTAAATAGACTTGAGGAAAATCAATCAAACCATATTTGTCATGGATTTATAGGTTACTAGTTTATATTAGTTTGTAGTAGAATGCACTGCATAGTTATAATTGAAAGTGATTTTAGTTTTTTTGCGAATATTTAAGTACCCACGTAGATTATTAGTTTCTGCTGTATCATCACAGCACAATAAAGGTGGTCTGGTCGAACTACTTGTAAAGTTGAGGTACTAATTATAATATGTGGACAAACGCTGTCTTTTCTTCGCCTATCAATTGCTAACTAACTTAATTTAGTGTTGACATTGATAACGAATGAAGGTTTATAAGTATAGTGAGAGTAGTTGTTAAAGATTTTAGTTCATATTTTGCCAGTAGGTTATGGATTAGCTAGAAATTAGTAATTTTATTTGAACTGGAGAAGTAATTATTGATCTTTTACACAGAAAAAAATATGATGATAAATCCAAGACTAATACCTATCACACTCGAGCTGCCCGAACTAATTTTCTGAGGAAAATGTTTAGTTTTTCAGTAACAGTGTACTATAATTAGTAGGCTATAATTATATGACTTCACTATCAACTTTGTGGTATTAACTGCTATGATTATAATTTAAACTTTCTTTTAATATGATAGTGTTGAGGATTCTACTAATAACAACGAAAAAGTACTGCTGGAGGTCGAGCTACTATTCCTAGTGAATATATCAATTTCAAATTGTAATGTTATTGTCACCTAAAAAATATAGAGAAAAAAATGTGAGAAAATTAGAAAAACAAATAAGTGGATCTCTTGACAAAAAGCTTACAAAATGAGATATTTTTTTCCGAATACAAAGTACCTAATACTAAATAACATCACTTGTAATTATTAGAATTAAAGTTGGAAATCGAACGAGTTTATCAAGGAATACGGGGTTCTAGTCTTTGTTTTGTTTTCAAATGGATTCAGACGTTTCTTGCATAAATTCAAAATGAGAATATGTGAAATGTGATCATGGACATTACTCTCTAACTATTCTCGTTCTTTCTTATTATGTTCAAGTGTTCAGAAAGGAATTCTATCTATGTAAGACTCGTCTGAATTTAAATACTATCAATTAACGTTATAAAAATACTTTGTTATTTACACTCTGATTATTAGTAACTGACAACTCATCTCTAGTAGCTCTGATTATTTTTATTCTTATTTGTAAATGTATCTAGAAAGCACTTTCCTATAGAATTACCTATGTAAAAATGTAGAAATCTTTGATTTTGATATGGATAGGATTAGTGTAATATTTTTGATAAGTTTATGAGCTATATTATTAGGAAAAAGCTACACCACAGCTATACTACTACTAATTTAACTAGCTATAGCCTTAACCATTTATTAAGTAATCATTCATCAGAAATTTTTGTTCGGGCAAGCAAAGCACAATTGAAAAGTCTTTTAAGTCATAGCCAAGAGAGAAATTGTGTACGCACTAAATGAGATGAATTTTTGTCAAAAAAATAGAGTTCAACTCATCATAGCACATTTTATGTACCTACATACGGAACTAGTACTACTACGACTACCTTTTTTGGCTTGTAATAATTTTATTTTGTTTTCCACTTGGACAAACTTTAAGTACCTTTGAGGACATTACTAATGTATACTTATGTATATGTACGTACATAAGAATTGTATACTTATTGTAGTAGAAAAGAATCAATAATTACTTAAGACGAGACAAAAACAGAACAGAGAGCCAGACAGACAAATGTCAATGTTGTGATTACAGAGAGGCGAGGGAGGGAAAAAGAGTCCCTTCTTCTTCCTCTCATCTCTCTCTCTTCTCACAAGAGTTGATTGATCTAAAACAAATAATAGGTAAACGAAACAATACAAAATATTACTAGTTGAATTGAGTTGAATGTATCAATAGTATAAATAATGGAAAGTAGTTTTTAGTCTTCAGACTATAATTAGATATAGAGAAAGAGTTTTTAGCAAGTATGTTGAGAATGATGCTAACTTAAAGTTGTAAATATAATAATATAGTAGATACATATATTATGTAGTTGAGTGTAAAGATAAGATTTAGAGTTTAGTTTTAGAGGATAAGGTAATGCACAGACAGTAGAATGAAGTGAAAAGAAGTGATGCACCTATTGATATGCTATATATATATATATATATATATATATTGTATATTGTATAGCATATTGATATCAACACCTGTACAGATAGAATAGTGTAGAGTTAAAAGAAGATGGCAAAAGATTTGGATATATGACTACTACTACCCAAATATTCAATTTAGGAGTTGTTTGTATGTAGTACAACAATCTAATGTATTATTATTATACTTGAAATGTGATGTAGTTGTCGAGGCACACATAATTTAATAGAGAATAGACATAAGGAATGAGTAGAGTTAAAGGAAGCCAAAGCCAAGTTAGTATGGGACTTGTACTTGACTTTGATTTGAATACTAAATGAAATGATATATGTATATAGGTACATTATATTATGTGTAGACTGCTATATGCTGTAGAGAGGCAGTGGCAAGTGTATTGTTCGATTGTATTCTAAATGTACATAAAGTATCAAGTGCGCACTGTTATCTATGTCAGCACTCACAAATTAACTAACTAAGCTACGTACCTAATAGCTATTTACGATTGGTGTCGTTTTGTGAATCCTACACTACATCATAAATATACAAATAGCGACGAACAATTAAGTTATTACTGCTACTACTACTATTATTACTACATAATAATAATAATATAGAATTCTTATAGAGTCCTCCTCGAATTTCTCTACAAAAATCTTTTAAAAATACTTAATCGTAAAGTACTCAAATCTGTATGCCAATTAAGCCAACATATAACTTGACAAACGAATTATATTCTCTTCTATTACAAATAATGTAAGTTATGCTCTACAAAAATCCATTCGCTAGCATTTTGTAAAGATCCCCACTACTCCCCAGGCCAATAATATTGTCAATAGGAATTATATACAAATGAATTGGATGAACAGATGCCATCATTACGCTATTTCTCGTAGGTAGCTATAAGATTTCTTAGGCACGTACATAATAATTAGGCCTATTGCGCTACACAATTCCAGTAGATAGTGAATATACATACAACTTTTCCAAATAATATATCTCAACTATAAGTACTAAAACAAGTTAAAGGCTACACTATTATCATGGAATTTGTATCCCAATGGATTCTAAAATCTAAAACTGTAAGTACCTATACACAATGTGTGACAAGGTAACTTATTGTAAGGACGTGGTAGTACATTATTAGATGAATGCTAAGATAGAACCAAGCCCGTGTGAATATTACGATAAACTACACTAATATATTATTTTTTAGCTTATTTCTAGAATTAAGTCAACGAGAGTAATAAATATTTTCCAGAAATTATTCTCTCCTAATCAATTTGTAATATTGTGGTATGGCCAGGGGAAAATTATATTCAAAAAATTAGGATTTTCTTGAATATCTGATTTTGAGTATGTATTAAACAATCCTGACACATAGAACAAAATGACATTTTGAATAGGATTGAGTAATTTGTGGGAAATAGTAATTATGATATAAGGAGTTGAGAGTATGGGGAAAAAAGTCTTAAGTCGTGGCCAGGCCAGATAGTACTAAAAAAGCTTATGAAGGTAGTGGTTGAAGTTGAATTGATGGATTTCCTGAGGAACATGGAGTAAGTTTACCAAATGTAATCGTAAAGTTATCATCTTGAGTTTATGTAGTACGTATCTTAGTAGCTTTAAGTTAAATAGTTGGATAATGTTAGAAAATCAAGTTAATTTAATCATGTAGAAAGGAAAGTGAACTATAGTAGATAGACTAGGTTAAGAAGTTAAAAATCAATATGAGTGTAAATGTCTTGCACTTGTATGTATTTAGTAGTGTGTAGTGTATGTAGTTGTAATAAAAGAGAACGTAATGTAATTGCGCGTACCTCCGTCGTATGTACATATATAACTATATACTATGCGATTCAAGTGAAGTGACAAGTGTGGATTTTCTGCATGACATTATTGTTTCTGTATTGTGATTATTGTGATGAAAATTATGATTATGATTAATTAGCTCTACCTATTATACCTATTCGCTTATAAATAATAATAATATGAGATATGATTTAAGGAAACATTACACTACTACGTCTTTTGTTGTGCTCCAGTTTATATGTAGCTCGACTTGGGCAAAGAAAATGAAGAAATCCGAAAAAATTTCATTGTGAACTTTATGTGAGATAATATCTATACTTTATGTAACATACAACAGCTATACAGTACTATACTATACTATACTACTGATATACAGACAGACATTACAATACATACCAAAATACTAACTCATAATAAACGCTAATCCTAAGAAACTTATCTAATATAATATACACACTACGAAATATTATAAAGAATACAGAGTAGGCTACAATTGTATAAGATTCGCTACCAAGTTAATATTATACTACTAGTAGTTAAGTAAGAAGTATAATAATAATATTGTAATTTAACTGCGGACGAATTTGTCGAATCAACAAGGAGTTTTTATGAAAGGGTGTACTGTAGTATAGGAAGTATAGGTATATATAGGGATGTTTGCGTTTTGTATGGACAAATACATATACATAGCTATCGAGTGTACTGGAATGATGGAACCAATACTATATTACTTTTGCCTATGTACTTTTAATCAAATATTACAGACATTGTAATGGGAAATAGTTATTATTAACGCACCACACATCTTACACTGCTACTAATCCTAAGTAGTACAACTAACATAATATTTTACAGCTAATAGATTACTCAATTAAATACCTACGCAAGCAAAGTGATACTGAAAAGCGACTTTTACCGAACCGACCGACAGACCGACCCCTAACTAATAACAGATCAATTACATACACATACAACAGCTATTTAATAATATTATAACAATTTATCACGAAAAACTAACAAACACATACAAGTTAAACCATACAAACAGAAATTTATACGAACAAACTCAATGAAAACACTTTCTTTATAACACTATCATTATAATTAACCAATTAACATTCGATTTTAAGTTTATAGTAGGCTGTCGTGACTCAATTCGAAGGATTTTAACTGCTTTTACGTAAAAACTTCTATATATGAGACAAAAGGAATGCTTGTTTAGTTGTGGTGTACTATTGGTTCTCTCTTTTAGTAAACAGAATTATGTAGAGTAGCTTATTTAAATCCACCTACACATAAAATATAATACTTTAAGAGTTAGATGATATTTTGTTTTCTAAGATTTGATGATGTGAGTTGTAGAGCTGTATGTTTTAATGTAATTATTGTAATACGTACTTGATACAATGTTTAGTATGCATTCTGTTTGTTAATGATTTGATTTGTTGTGATGTTAGTTAACGTAAGTGAGGAGGCTAAGAAAGAAACAGAACAAGACCGTTTGGCTCTAGAGCTCATTTCCAAGTACGAAAGCCAATGAAAATAAGTGGCCGGAGATAGTGAGATGAGAGATTTATGTAGGAGAGTGAGGGGAGGTAAAAAGTAATTTGTCGTTGGGAAACTAGGATATGATGAAAGTGAAATGAAAACTAAATATACATTCAAATGTTCCAGTGATATGAAAATGATCATCTTTGCTTTGACGAGACTATTACTATACTACATACTAAATACACTACACTACACTAATAGTAAATTAAGTAATTAATATATTAAATTGTGAAATATTATTTGTTTCATTATAATTGTTGCTATTATCTATACATAAGATGGATGAAATGATGATGGTAATGAAAATTAGAATTTTCGATGAATAAAAGTGACTTTGGTGTACAATTCCTTCCTCCCATTTTCTTTACAGGCATAATAGTCCATCCGCATTACAATAATAATATAGTCATCATCAAGTTGTCAAATATACAGCATTAGTATATGTAAATAATGCACAAAAGGATAAAAATAGGTCATTGGCACTTTGGCACTGCTTGCCTTGTAGATGCATACTAATACTAATCATGATTCTATTTCTAGTTTGGTATTAACAAATCTACAAGCATTACTACATAATATATTATTATAATAAACACGTAACTGATCTTGGAATTCTGTGTATATATGGCGAATATATTAATATTATCTATAACACCTACAATCAAATCTACTAAAAAAAAATCCTAAGTTTTCGCGTAAAAAAGAATGAATTAACTTCGAAAGTAATCAAATGCTGGTGACTGCAAAAATTCTAGGGTAGGGGTGGAAAATCAAACTAAACGATTTTAGTCCACACTGTAATATCAAAGGAAGACAAGCAGAAATAAATTCAACAAGAGCACAAAATACTCTGCAGCAAGTTTCCTCAAGAATTCTTTAAAACTACTATGGAATTATTAGTTAAAATTGATAACAGTAAATAAACCTCTCTTGTTATTTCATTATTAAGTACAATTGGGGTAGCCGGTAGGTCGGTACGTGTTATAGTTGTAGGTGTTATTGCAAGTAGGTGTTAATGCCAGTAGGTTTTATTTCATCAGTCTTCAGTAGGTCTTTCGGCGTAGGTGTTATAAGTTATGACTTTTAGAACTGGAACCGTAGCGTCTTATTTATGCTTCGAGCTAGGAACGTTACCTGCGAATTGACTTTTCCAACCACAATAAATAGAACCATATCAATATTCAAAGTTTCAGTCATTCCAGATTCGTGCAATTACACCGCATCAAAGTTAACACAAATAGCCATTCATACATTGCCAGTCACATTCTATAGATTTCCTGTATGAATAATTTTGTCTTCATAAGACACATAAAATGATACTAATATAATTTTATGTTTTATTTGTAAATACTTCGGAAAGCGGGGCTTTACATGTTCGTAATTCGGAGATTCTAGAATTACCATAGCTATCCTATGTGACACATTTAGTAATCAAGCAACAGCAGGACAGAAATAAAGAGCCTCGTATATTGAAACGGTTTATTGCAGTTACAATAGTTGTATTTTGTAAATGTATCTCGCAAAAAAAGCAGTTAAAAATACTTGATGAAGTTTAGAGTCCCAATTCACAAATGGAAATTGGCCCACAGGAAAATAATCCTCAGCAGCATCATTCTGGCGTATATTTACTGTCTTATCTCTTAAATCATTTTCTACTTGGGGCAATGAGATCTTAAAATTAAAATCAGCAATTATAATATAATAATCTTAATAGAATATTTTTCTACTATTCACAGGTATCTTATAAACCCATGCACGATCATGATCACACATTAACGTGTATCCGAGCGGATGTCTATGAGTTGAGTCCAGCTACAAACGACTCCCCAGCCAAGTGGCATCTGAGATGTTCTTCCGAACCCGTTTCCTTGTGTTATGATTCCTATCGTTTTTTGTACCGAGCTCTGTGTCTAAAAGGATCAGAAATAATCGTGAATAGTTGCGTAATGCCAGATAGTAAAATAATGAAGACAGCTCCACTGTTCTGCACTTGGAACGATGATAGGACTAAAAAATACTTTGGTTTCGGTTTTAAGCAGGAACTATTAATAGACACATTTATAAAGGCATTTGAGGAAGCCAAGGCTAATATGGGAGAACTGCTGAGTCACGTCGTCATTGTAAACCCCAATAAGCAATACGAAACTCCTCCTGAGCAGTGGCAGCCAATATTACTGAACTACAACAGCGTTCCGGTTCAGTCGCAACAACCATTGCCAGCAGACATCAATGGATCTGCAGACATCAAAAGACTAACTTCATCCTTAAAATCAATTAACAACAATCATACTAGCACAAAATCATCAACAAGTAGAAAAGTAACTGCCATTACTAACTCGAGCGACAGAAAAACGGCAAATACACAAGCTAATACTTTAGAAATTAAAGGACAGAACCAGGAAATCGAATCAAGAGCCCAACTACAATCAAAACCAAGTGTAGATCCTGAGAGTATTGCACTTTCACAAGAAAATATACAATTAAAACAATTTTTAATGACTAGTAGTGAAAAAATTAAAGCTCTGGAAACTGATCATCAATCCCTCTCTCGAAGAAATAACTCTATGCAGAAATCAAACGAAGTTTTGGCTAACAATACAAATCATTTACAAACCAGAAGTGACGAGGCTGAGAAACAAATGAAGTATTGGCGAGAACTAGCCGAAAAATCCGAACAAGAGCAAAGAGACAAACTGGAAGAATGCAGAACCAAAAAGAAAAATCAACTAGCTACTATTCTCGAGCAAAGAGATGAAATTAGAAATCGGAGTGAACAACAGCGAATTGAAACAAATGAACTGCGCTCTCAACACGAGGCACTTGTAACGAAATTGGAAGATCTGCAAGCGGAAAACAAAGCTGTGACAGTGACAGAGAGGAAGATGCAAGACGATCGCGTCCTCATTAAGAGATTGACAGAAGAGCAATTGAAAGACTCCGTAGAGCTGAAAAATAAAATTGAAGTCACACTGCAAAGTTTACTGGAAACCAGTGTTGACATCAAAAACTCTATAAAGAAAACATCATTTATTATTGAACAAAATAATGACATGAAATAAATAATGCTCTCTATTAAAATATTATTTTTGGATTTTTTAAACTTAATATCTACTAAGATAGTATTTTAAGAAATAAAACAGGTTTACTGCATCGTTTCATATGGAAAATCAATTGTTTCTAATTCTAATCTAAAGTATTGTGGATGCTATAATAAATCCTCTGAAAAAAAACCATTTGCATTCATTTTAAATTCTCTAATTTACTCATTTCAACACTTTACACTTGTCACAGACGTCACCCCGTTTGAAATTCGCAAATTCGCAACATCTTTCGCATACATTCAATTCATTACAATATATTTGACATACAGACCTAAATTCTACAGTGCGTACATTCTTTATGAGAGCTTTTATTAATACAATTAATTATTACTTTTGCCGTTCAACTATATTTACTATACAACTAACAACGATGGTAAATATTCACACAAAAAGATATTTATAAGCCTTGACTTCGAACGCAATCGGAGTCAGCGGTAAGAGTACAATAATAATAACTCGTCCATTTGAGACAGCTATATAATAGCGTTGATTAAGTCACGCAGTTTGCTGCACACTAGATACACAATTCATGATAAATTATTATTTAAGCGGACAATGAGAGGTTTTTTGTAAAATGAATATTTTTTTACATTAGCTATACATAATTATTATGCTAGATATCTCACAAGTCTCCTACACACACTAGCAAGATAAGGAATAATCATAATTATTACTTTCTTTACAATAATTAAAGAGTATATCATTGGGTAGTAAAGTCTACAGCACTCGTTAAACACAACAGAACCCGAAATTGGCGAAATCTCTACTCTACTAGGGTTAAGGAAGATTAGCACAACAGCACACTCTCAATTAATTCATTATTTCCAACGTTAAATTCTTCCACAATACTATAACTAGCTAAAGTAAACACCTAGGAAAGTAAGTGACATTGTGTAATGTAATTATCGAAATAAAACTATTTGCGAAAGAACAGGCATTGACTTCGCTGTTTTTTAAATTCCGCAGCAGCGTTGCACAACACAAAATGCTTTTTTAGGTATGTATGTAATGTAAGGTAGGATAGTAGCTAGATATTATTGAATCGCAATCGTAGTAATCGTATCTGACTGACACAAACCCTTTGACATTTTTAACCTGACAATCTTCCTATGGCCACTTTTTATTTTACATTTTACATATTATTGCATATTACTTATCATAGTATTATTTGCAATTCATTTTTCTTATTGTAGTCTGTGTTCTGCATAGATTATAATATACTTACAATGCACATACATGGATAATTGCCATGATGAAGATGATAAAGTTTCAATGAAAACAAGACGTAAGTACAATTATAAAAAAGTAGTACCGACCGGATCAAAATGTACTTTGACAGACCAATTATTGCATTTTTTTAAAAGGAATTTACGTTTTAATTTGAGAATTTTGTAAGAGACGAATTTTTTTCTTTTACTTAGAATAATTATCATAACGAACAAAACTTTAGTAAATGCATGTAGACGTTTGTCGTGTTACTGTTGAACTTCACTAATTTAACATGTACCTTTTTGAGGGGGCAATACTTTGAAGGCTCTTAAAAACAAAATAATGCCAATTTTTCCATTTTTAGTTTTTGCATACTTGATACGGTTGCAATGCAAAAATGATCTAATTTACAATGAGTAATGAATTAACAGTTGGTTAGGAATTAATTAAATAAAGTTGTATAATATTGTTGTAGATTACGTGTGTATTTTGGTACGATATTCTAATGATCAATCCATCCAAGATTGTTCCACACAGGCTTTGACTCTTTTCTCATACTCTCGTCTGTTTTCCTTGTAAAGCTGAGCCGCCATTGAATTGGCAGGGGAGTTTGGATTTGGGTCACTAAGCAATGACTGGATTGAGGTTAAAATAGCAGACACGTCATATGTTGGGCTCCAGCGATTTTGTAGAATATCCAAGCAAATTGCTCCATCAGCGTACACGTTAGGATGGAACATTTTAGATTGGAAGCGAACCGTAGGCGGCTTATTGGGGTATTCTTCCGTAAATTCTATGCTTAACTTAAATGTTCCGTCTTCAAAAGGTGTGTCATGTGGACCAAAAATTACGGCATTCCAAAGTAAAATGTTGTTGTCTGTTGGTGCTCCGCTGACACCTGCTGGAGGATCTTCCTGAAGTTTCTTGAAGTCTCGCATCAAACGACGACGAGCAGGGGTTGACATGATGCGATAAACAGTTGATCGAGATTGAGAATCTAATTTTGTAACTAGTAGACGTCAACAGTTGGTTCCCTTTTTTGGAGTACTCAGTCTTCCGTATATTAAGATCTTTCAAGCGCCAATACTTACCACTAAAACAATGTTTAGTGCTTTATCTTTCCAGGCCAAAACCTAAAATTAAAAAATACGTATTAAATATTACGTCTGCCAAATGCACAAGAATAACATTTCAACAACGAAAGAATCTTAACATGATACAACCTAAAGTACGAAATACGCTAATTACCAATGCTATCCCTATCTATGCAACTATATACCATTACTTTATCCCAATTCTTTGAACTTGAAAAACAAATACATAGTGTCTCATTGTAACGGTTTTCTGATAGTTTAATTGCAGACCTAAAAGACAGACCCTTCAAAAATATTTCTTTATATTACGATTGTATTTTCTAAAAAATATCAAATAAAACTTCTAAAATATTCTCGAATTAAATGGACATTTACAGACTGTACAGATAACAGATATTTTTAAAGACACGAGTTTGTAGACAAAGATAAAGATACTTTTCTTGTACTTTGTATGACAGACTTTTAAGACTAACCATGGGTTTTGAGAATTGTTGAAAATAAAGAGATTAAGTAGTTCCATCACTATTAATTATAATTTTTAAATGAAAGGTGACACATAAAAACTGAGTACATTTAGTTCTTTGGAAATAGAAAGTTATAATCTACCAATTCATATTGTAGAAAATACTAATAATTCAATAATCCCAGAATTATTGTTATTAAATTATTAACTTTGTGTAACAGCAATCGCGATTTTAAAATAATACTCAAAAGAAAACTCCTGTAACCCTATTTTAATTGCAACTCAGAATATTGCAAAACACTTTTAGCTCACTGCAGAGACTCAAAAATTCTTAAATTCAACTCTTTGATTTAACTATCACCAATGTTTCACTTCAAATGAACATTTTAAATATCAATATTTATTTTGACTACCCCGTTTGACTACCTCCAACAATTATATTTCACAAATTTCTGACTTACATCCCAAAAACAGTCACAAGAAGAATCACTGGATCACAATTATAATGATACGCAAAAGTGCAAGAGCAAAGGGGAAAAGAAAGGGAATATTTTGTACTTGCATAATTCTGCTAAACCGTCTAATGTTAGAAAGCAGAGAAAACCTGTTAAAATAATATCTAGGTAAATGATATAAATACCTACAAATGTAAATAACGGACAAGAGTAACAATTAAACTTAGTTCATATGAACATAGAATAAGTAAAGGTTATACTCACCCTCTCTCGCACCAATGTATCACAAAATGAGTTTACAAGTTTACAGTACAGTTACAACAGTTAGAAGTACAGCTGCAGTAGAGCAGCTCTTGAGTTGGTTTTGGTTATGTAGGTAGGTGCAAACTTAGACTTCACAACATACACAGGTAGAAGATACAATCAACAATAAGACAGGTGGAGTGTCCTCTATCTGTATACAAAACAAAACAGGTAAATTATAGCAAATAGGCACATTGTTGTTACTTTACTCTTACTCTACCTGCTAGCTATATCTACTTTCAGTGCGCTATTGAGCACTGCAGCTTAGTTGATGTAAAATATTACGAGTAATGCAATTTAGTTGGATTGCATATACTGATGTTACCTGTTTGTTCATTAGTATTAGGTAGTTGTATTAAAAATGAATGGTAAGTAAAATTAATAGTAGTAAACACAACAGTAACAATCTACATATATAGTATAGCACAATGTATGTGCGTATAAGCCAGCGGTATTATTTTGTAAGAATAAACTATAAATAACCATAAATAGTAATCAGAATAAATACAGGATTTATGTATGACAAAATATTTAAGCACTGATTTATGAGGCATATTTGCAGTATATCAATTTTACAACCTTTTTTATATCTTTCGGAAAACGGGGTTATCCAGAGCCCCCTATTCTAGCTAATTATAACAAAAATGCTGCAAGCATTTTTGACTAAAATCGAAAAAATGCTAGGCTACTCGCTGCGTCTGAATTTCTGTAAAGAAAGGATTTATCCTATCTTTCACCTATCTATTATGTATGTCACATAGACTATGTGGAACCCTTTCAAACTTCCTATTTTGACTTTGACCTTCAACCTACCACACAGGGATGGAAAACTTTTCGTAGTATCCTGACATTTGAATTTCCTAAAATTTTAAAGTTTCCTAAATTCTCCTAAAATTTCAGAATCGCAGTGTGTATACAACGTGCAGCCCTATTTGGAAAAAAAAAACTTGTTGGGAACACACAGCCCCCTTTCTGTAAGGGGTTGTGACCATTGCAGAGTGGGGGGGGGGTCTAGTACCTTAGTCAGCCTCAACTCAGAACCACCCAACTAACGTACAGTTGAGAAAACCTTCTAAAAATACATGTATGATCTCGCAGAAAAACAAAAATATTTTGAGGAAAAAATACTAATAGCCAAAATATCATAACTTTCAAATTAACTGTTTTTAAAAGGGGTCAAAACTCTTAAAATATTTGCGATGATTTTGTCAAGGAAAAAAGTTAATAGACTTAAATAACTTTCGAAAGGTGGACTTTCCAGAAACGTACGTACGGTTCTTCCAGAGAAGAGAAAAGTTCCTATCTGTTAACTGCTTCCAACTGCAACACCACCATTAAGATTATGTCCGGATTATAATATTAAATACAGGTTACAAATTACTTTCCATTCATAGTTCTCAGTTCTCATGTCCTTATCCCAAACAAAAACTACGGTAAAAATAAACAACGACCAAGGCAAAAGGGAGAGTTTACAGCTGATCTTTGTTGTGATTGTCACTTGGTGACTGATCGATCAATTAGGAAATGAGAGGAAATCGAACAGTAAAAGAAATAAGCATCCTATTCTACGAAAACAACGTTGATCAAAAACAAAAGACCATAAAATAAAATTACAACAATCGCAACAAACTATACAGCTAACCCAGTGACCCAAAAAAAATCCGATCAAACTAAACACCACAAACAAAAGATGATACTAGCAAATAATGTTTTTGTTTTATGTAGGTATCCGTCAGCCAACAGCCATCAGTGTAAAGGTCAACTATTATTATATTTATTATAGGCTATCAACTAGTATCGCGTATTGAGTATAGAGATATCACTGACTAACTGAGTATGACAAAGATTTGTGATTTTACATTATTTTTTCAGTTTTAAGGCATTCTTTTATCATTTATACCCGAGAACGTAGAACTTGTACATTATTCAGTTCATTCGAAAAACAAACACTGATTAACATTGTGGAATTTGGAGTACACAACAAATAGACAAATAAAACCATTTGGAAACCACCCACACCCAGTAATTACAAAATCAAAATTAAGATTATTAGTAAATGTAAATTTATCTTGCTTACATTGAATGAAAAGTTAAACTTATAAATACTTACAATTTTGAAAATTCAAAAATGAAGTCAGCTACAGCTGATGAATGACCCTATTTTCAATTTTCTTAGTTTCCGTTTTCTTATTTTCCACAGAAAATCTTTGTACTTCACATATGATATCCAACTATCACGTCGATTAAAGGTACTCTTGAAATAATACTAATTGTTAGGTGGGACAAACAGAGGATCGATTTGGTAAATACAAAATAGGTAAACAGCCTTTTCAAAAGTGCAGCGACGAGGGCCCTGATTGATGATAGTAATACTAATAGTATAGTAAGACTGAACAGAACTATTTTTATAGTTTTTGTTTCTGTATAGAAGACCCAACACCCAACTACAAACAACCAGTTAGGACAGCAGTATTTGAACTAATTTAAAATATCAGTTTTTGGCGTAGGTAATTGATATAAAATTTAAAATTAGGGCAGTTTTGTAATATTAAAATAATAGATAAGATACCTACTTGTCTAGAGTCGAATGTAGCGAGTTATTGAGTAGAAAGAATGAGTTAAAACTTTTTGGTTGATGAACAGTGAGTCAGTAAGTTACGTTATTACGTTACGTACACGACTTTTTAGTTTTTCATTGACTATACTCTATAAACGAGGGATATATAAAAGTTCCAATTCAAAATGCTTATATAGTATATGTTGATATGTGTATTATATATCAAGTGTATGTAT
>JAAAYG020020339.1:0-18898 GCA_009936455.2 Tomocerus minor
TTGTGCCAGTTGTCCTAGGGGCCAGTTGTCCTGGGGCCAGTTGTCCGTTGTGCCAGTTGTCCTGGGGCCAGTTCGCCGGACACGGTCTGTTTCGCGGAAATTAGAAAGTTTTACAGATAGATTGGAAACAATGTTTGTAATATGTCGTCACAATTTCAGTGTCACTCCACAATGCGCCTGCATTTACATTCCAAACCTTTTTTTGAATCTCAATGTAAAAATTTCTAATTTCCTCACCTGTCTGTACAAGAACATATCCCCGTTTCCTCTTTACAAAAATTAAATAAACATTGAATTTTAAAAAACGAAAAATCCAATGGATTTGTGGATCACTGTGCATCACAATTATTTCTTTTGACTTTTTATTTAAATAACACTCCATTTTATTTTATGTTAAAGGTGAGTCATGGAAGGCTTTTTGGGATGACAATGCGAAAGTGCCATTTATGGAAGATAGTCAACGACGAATAAGTTTTGATAATCCTGCCAGTGTGAATGAAAAAGTTGTTTTCGTTAATGGACTTGGACTCCTTGGTGTGATGGTGGAGGGGACTGAAGTGGATGATTTTAACGGACTTTGTACAAAAACGAAGAATCCCAATCTTAAGGCTATCAATGGCGTTTGCAAAGGGTCAAGAAAATCGAGGATCTCAATTATGTTCTAAATTTGAATTTTATAAACAGAACTCAAATTTGAATTTGAAATCTAAAACTATTATGGTTACTGTGACACCTTTCATTCAATCGGCATTAGCAAAGTCGAAAATAAAAATAAACTGTCTCGTGGATAGTCTTGGATTCCAAAATATCACGTGGATCAAAGTATGCATTTTAATTCAAAATTTTAATTCTTTTTATTTTTTATCGTGGATTATCGTGTTACAAAAAATAATTTTAAGAAACCTTAAATTTTATTTCTATACATGGTTATACCAAACCCTGATCACTAGGTTTCTGATAAAAACAAAGAATTCCATATTAAATCTGGGAAAAATGAAATAGCAATACACCCTTCAGTTTTCGAACTCAATCTCTGCCTACCATACAACACAACAATATCAACTTTAGAAATACGGAGTTGGGACACATGAAATTCTGGGATATATATTTGCAGTATACAAAATGGTCTTGAAAACATTAGAGAGGACATTTTGATTGACTGCAAAAATAACTGCACTGATAATCAAGAATCAGAAGAAACGATCACTTATGGCGTAACAACCCCAACTTGGGTATGGATTATTGGAGTCACAATAATTGCTCTTTTATTTATGGTTGTCACAGCTAAGCGGCTTTTGAAGCGAAACAAAGTAAGTTCTACTTTAGATTTTGTAGATAGTATCTAACAGACTGCAATCTCCTTCCATATTATATTGAGGATAGTTAAGTATTTTTAAAAAAATCAGAATTTCCTATCTACGCACGGTGGAAATTCGTTTATTTAATATTGGCATACAAAATGAAAATGGAGATTCATCTGACATGGAGACAAATACCGATGAGCTGCCTTATGATCATGAAACTTTCGAAATTTCAGACGACATATACCAAATACGTAATACACAGGAATTTGATTACCTATTTAATTTGTTGCTATAAAAACGGTGGGTTGATAAATTATTATTTGTCATCAATTGTATAAACGTTTGTTTCACAGACAGAGAAAGTATTTTGGGGAGTGGAGCCTTTGGAATCGTTTATAAAGGGCGTTTTAAAGATACTACAGTAGCGGTCAAGTCAACGAAACCAAATAGTGACAAGCAATACTTAAAATCTCTTTTGCAAGAACTGAAAATTTTGGCTCACATCGGCAAGCATCCTAACATCGTTAGCTTGCTCGGAGCCAAAACGAAACTGTTGCCTCTAGGTAAGTATACAAAGTATCTATCTAATTTGTATCTATCTATACTATCAAATTAGAATTCGTCAGTATATATAAACATTGGTCAACAAAAATCATACGCAAGTATTTCCTGAGTGACCTAAAAGATAAACTGGTATTTTAGGTATCGCGTATATTTTTATTGAGTACTGTGCATTTGGAAGTCTGGAAGGCTTTCTAAGAAAATCCCGTAAGAGTTTTCGGACAAATGATATCAGTTCTGAAGATGCAGAAGCTGATGAAGAAATTAACAGGTACACGCACCTAATTTTTGTGTAAATATTAGAAGGAGTGCGTTGCGTTTCGTAATTGGCAATAATTAATCGTCGTTGTAAACTTGATAGTTACGGAATTATACTATGCAATTTTTGAGTAAATTTTTTGAATTAAACATGAACATCTGCATAACATTAAGGAAATTTCCTAATTTTCTTTTGTGGAATATTTAAATGAGTCAAATGATTTTTTAATTGTTTTGTCTTAGAAATTACATAAAATGCATCACTACCTCCCACCTAGGAAAATGGTCGTACCAAATTATCTGTGCTATGAAACATCTCCGTCAAAAGAAGGTTAACTGTTTAGCAATATTATTATTTATTTTGACTTAATATTTTACCTATATTAATCACCGTTTATGTATCATATTCATCCTTTCTGGGATAAATGCTTGCAACTCGGAATTATTAGGTGATTCATGGAGATCTGGCTACAAGAAATATATTGGTAGCTGATATCGATGTTGTGAAAATTACGGATTTTGGTCTTTCAAAGAAGCGATACGACTACACTAACTACATCAAAAATGGTCAAGTTAGTAAAATTTTCTAAAATTAATACCTAAATACTATAATCGGAACTCAGGAATCACTCCTATAATATATATATATATATACACATTAAAGTACGTACCTGCATTCCAATTAGACTTGAGTAAAGACTTATTGAAAGCTTAAAATTCAAAACATGACTAGTAAGACTAAAGCTTATTGGGTGGTATGCATAACAAAAAGCGAAAGCTTCGTAGTTAGAAGTAAAAGAAAAAGGTTTATCTTTGAAGTAAAAGCTATTAGCAAAAGCTTTTGAATCTCAGGTTATGAATAAGAAAAAACTTTTTCTGTGAAGCAAATGCTCTGTCTATGAAGCATAAGCTATAAACTTTTAACTGACCTTGGACTGGTTGCTAAGGGTTCCCCCAAGCAGTGCGGCCGCGTAGCATCGAAAGAATTAATCTTTTGACCGAGTTGTTCAATTGGACATCTCGTGGTCTTGGATACAATTCTTTCCCTGAATTGATTTGAATTCAACTTTCCAAACTCCTATTCTTTAACATGGGGAAGTAAAGGTTGAAGCTGCCTTGGCGGTGCTCCTCATTTTCGTAGCAATTGCTTCGAATTAGTAGCTTTTGCTTTGTTTTTATTCATATAAAATGTAGCATTTGCTTAATTTCTGAAAAAAAATCGATGACTACGTAGCTTTTGCTTTTTCTTCAAATCGGAGTAAAAGCAAATGCTTTCCCTACGATTTTTATTCATAGTTTGGGTAGCTTTTACTTCGAAAAGGTGAAGCAAAAGCTTTTGCTAATATTATGCATACCACCCATTATTTATTATTGTTAGTGTTTACCATTCATTCATCCAATTACACTAACATTCATGGTTTCGACTTGGAAAATCAAGTGACTAGCTTTCCCATTTCCAAATGGAAAATGTGGGAATCATAGAGTTGAGTGGGTGGGAAATTGGAGAGTGAAATTACTGGTAAGGAAATGAAAATGTTTTATAAAAATGATTTTTTTTTGCCAAAATGTTAAGTTTCATTTCTAAATTTACTGTATAATTGTTTTGATTATTTGTACCTTCATAATTTTGGTATTTCAATATTATTATCTATTGAATGTTTTAACTTAAGGTGATCACCAAATTGAGAAAACAGATTGCATGCTTAAAATCTGTAAAAGTACTTTTTGTCAATTATCGGATTATTTTAATTTCCTGAAAATTTTACCCGTATTTTCCCCTTTTCCCATGTGTTTATCAAAATGGGGGGAGGGGTGCATTTTTGGAAAACTTTTTTACACTGGAAAATATAAAAACAAAAGAGTTTGTGACTAACATTAGTTTCTTTTTGGTAAGGAGCCTTTACCCTGGCGTTGGATGGCGATTGAGTCTCTTCGTGACATGACATTCTCATTCCAGTCTGACATTTGGTCACTTGCGATTACTTTGTGGGAAATATTTGCTCTGGCGGAAACTCCATATCCTGGTGTAGCCTATTCGTATGATTTTATTGACCAACTTGAAAATGGTCACAGAATGGGGATACCCAAACACGCCACTAAACAAGTGTAAGTGATTTTACATCTTAAATCTAATGCGTACTCCATTTTGAGATTTTGACATTTCATTTAGCAAAATCTCCTTCTGCGGTTAACTAGAGTAATATGTGACACACTTATGTTTAAACTTGCCTTAAATGTATGAAGAGTTTAATGCTGCTGGGGGTTTAATTTATAATTTAATATTTAATGCATAGGCGATGGCACAGGGAGACAGGAGATTAATGACAGACAGACTATGAAAAATTGTAGCGGGGCCCCTGAAAATTGAGCAAAAAGGAAGAACTATCTGTTGTTATCTAAAACCGAAATTTTTATAGGGCGAATTAGAACTATTTTTAAACCATTTTATGGTTAAAACGGCAAAAATCTTCGCGTTTATAATAGTATATACGTATACGAAATGAATTTTTCATTTGCTGGTTTCGCCCCCCTTGGGAATTTTTGGGGCGGACGCCTATGGTTAAATAATTGATGAAATAGAAAATCTTGCAAATTACAGAAACTCATAAACTATTTTAAATTACAGTTACGATCTAATAGATAAATGTTGGAGAAGACATTCAAGCGATCGTCCAAAAATTAATGACATAGAGAAAAACTTCCGAGATATTATTAAAAAACTAACGGCAAGCCGTAACAGAAAGCTCGTCCTAGTAGGGCTACCCTGTACACAGATATAGGGAAAAATGTACACACAAAAGGACGCTACCCTATCCTAACTTTGAGGGAAAATATACGCGCACAAACACAGCTTGACATTTTCCAACTTAAATAGAAATTCTACTCGGTGGAGTATCAATTTATTAAGTAATTAGAAACAATAGTAAATATTTTGTAGTACAGTTTAATTTGACATTTGTGAGTATTTAATTATTAAAGTTTAACTGACGGTTTTTAAGCATCGTCGTTTGACTCTTGGGTGCTCCTAATATTCTCATACTTTTAATTCAATACATGTCGATTATATAACTTTAATAATCTTCAGTTCGGAAACACATTTCCATTTCAAGTATAGAAGCAAGTAGATTTCTCCTATTTTTACACTGCAAATCAACATTTGGTGGAAATAGTAATCATTTTTTGTCACCAAAATATAGTAGAAGCAGTGTTTTTCATTTGATACTGAATTGCTTAGAGACTGTAAGTTTTCCAAATAATTGAAATAGTTGGAAACGGTCTAGTTTTAACAATAGTTCAGTGTTCAACGTTATTTTTTAAATAAATTCCATTAAATTTGTTTTTGTAATAAAATATGCTCTAAACTAGAAGTGGCATAAGATTTTTACTGTTCTCTAATGAATATCCCCGTTT
Organism: Tomocerus minor; assembly: GCA_009936455.2. Taxonomy (NCBI): domain Eukaryota; kingdom Metazoa; phylum Arthropoda; class Collembola; order Entomobryomorpha; family Tomoceridae; genus Tomocerus; species Tomocerus minor. The sequence goes on from JAAAYG020020339.1 coordinate 5,535, forward strand.
TTGGTGAAATAGAAGCAGTTTAACAAAAATCCAATTGCGTACTATAGACTCATTTTACTTTCACAGCTCAGATAAAAAGGAAACGGTAAAATATATTTTGTGTGGCCTGACTATAAAAATAAACAATAACTAAGAGCGCGTTATCTCGGTAACCTGTGGACCAATTGCGCCAATTTTGAATAGGGTTCGTCACGGGCCCATATGCATTGTTTATGCATAGTTTGGTCAACCTCCGTCAATGCCTTCGAGAGTTATCGTGCTAACGGACAAGCGGGCAGCCGTACGGACGGAAAGAATGTGTGATTATATAAGCACTCCGAGGGCGAGCTAAAACATTACCCGGAACAGAAGTAGCATTATTTTTAAAAACAAATGGTAGAAACGGTTTCCAATATTTTATACCAGTAAAAGTAGAAGTTTAATGGAAACAATATAAATTTTAAGTTTTCCGAATATTAGAAGCAGTGTTTTTTTTATAATACAAAAAATTACTACGGTAAGATTATTAGTACGGTAACGGTAAGATTTCAATAATAACCAGCTTCATCTAAATGAATCAGTTTATAATATGTTAAACTATATATCGTAATTCACATTTGATAGAAGCGGTTTCTAATATTTTAAACTAAAAACTGTAGTTCACATTTAATAGAAGCAGTAACATATACATAGTAATTGGTAAAAGCAGTGTTTTTATTTTAATATTGCAAGAACATTATGAATGCAAAGAAGCAGTAAGTTTTCCATAATTACTGATTTCACTATTAAATTAAATGATATACAATGAATGCAGTGACTATGGTTGTTGCATCCATTAAAATTGTAACATATAATAAATATTTGTTCATTTCTCTATCACGTACAAATACAAATTTGCTTATATGTACCATAAGCAAAATGCATAGATATGCTAAGCGATATATTTGACAGTTTCTTCTATATTTTTTCCTGCATTTACTGGAAAACAATTCTTCTGCATAAACCACTAGAGAAGTTTTTCCTTTACTTTTAATATTTCTTGCAGCTTTGAAAGTTTCCTCAAACTAAGGGAATTTGGGCTGGAAGATCTAGCAATTTAATTTAGACTCAACGCCACGGCGGCAAAGCGACATGTAGAATCCTTATGGAAACATTTTAAAATTCTTGTCGTAAGGTATTATGTACCACGACAGATCCTTGTCATGTACAACTTAATAGTTTATAATTTGATACCAAGAGTAATAAATTGATTCATATTGATGTAAACGGTAATTTGATATACTGTCTAACTAATACAATAAAAATACGTCAATTATAAAGAACACAATTTGGGCGAACCAATATTGAATAACAAACAAAATAATTTTTTTGAAAATCCACTCTCCCAAATACTTGATACTAAGTATAATTGGTGAAAATATTTAATATACGTCATTTTTATCGGTAATGTTTACAGGCAACATCATAGTCATTGTATGAATGGCAACAACTTCGAGAAAGGTGAACGTTGTAGATTTCTTCATGATGAAAAACGGTACAATAGCGAATCGCATTGTACGTAGGTACGCTTTTAACCACTCTCCAAATATATGGATCAGAATTACCTTTCCACTCTTGAATGAAAAACAAGGATTTTGTGTTGACAAGAGTTAGTGCAGGGATCAGGACCACTTCAATAACAAGGGTCATGATTGACATCAGAGGAAAAACAAAATAGGCTCGGAAAGGCATTATTTTGTACATTTTGATTGTAACAATTAACTGAGATGTTCAGTAATGCTGCAACAAACAAAATAGTCGGCCCGAAAGGATAAACTAGTAAATAATTTGCATCAAGATTTACGATCTTCAAAGCTCGGTAAATGTTCATAGCAATTTGAGGATTGTGATGGAAAAATATTTTTGTCTTAGCATAAGTCAATCTCACTGATTTTCTAGCAGTAATCAAATGCAGCCAGAAAAAAACAATTCTATTTGCAGAAGACAAAACTTTAACAGTTTTATTCCTTTATTTATTGTACACTTCATTGCTAAAATGTTTTAATTTGATTGCAATCACACATTTACATATATGAGATATAAATGTTTAACTTCAGACGATATACATTTCTCGATTTACTCCTTGGTTTCCACCATTTTTCTGTGACGGTATAATAACATTGCTTTTCCTAGAAATCCTATAGTAAAGTTCCCGGCATTAATAAAAAGGCAAAATTGCCTACCAACCGGCAAACGAATTCAATATCCTTCGGAAGTCTTCAGCATGGATGTATTCCGCAGTTAATTAGATCATTGTGGATGATCCACACAATGTCCCGTCGAACTTTAACTGAATAGCTCCGGCATAAATACGATCCAAAGCTCTTCTGTTAATTTCCCCTTCTGTTGCCTAATGTACGCTCCTTCTCAACTCAAATCGGTCATTGTGCGCTTCTTGATCAACTGGAGATTTTAGATCCTCTTTGATGTATTCATTTCCAAACTATACATCCCTGTTAAGTCCCCTTAAGTCTGTCCGTAGGACATCCATTAATGGACTGGAAAGGGACATTTAAAGGTTCCTTTCGTGGATATTGCGACAAATTCCCAACACATACCCAATGTAGTCGGGCATCGTGTATCATGTAAAAAACGTACCAGTGAAACTGGGTATCATGTAGTCGGGCACTAGGTATCCTATACTCAGGCAATGGGTATCATGTACACCGGCACTGTCTTTCTCATGAGCTTCTCCAACTCCTCACATTCTCACTGTGCTCCTCCCTCTAGTATCCGGTCTTCTCTTGCCTATCTTCAGTAGCACCGGCAAAATCGACGATGCCGTAGTGTCGCCTAAGTTATAAATCAAATAGGCAAATGGACAAAAAGTTATAGGCAAAATCGACGCGCATGCTCAGCCCACGGGCAGACAGACTACCGCACGACTAGCGCATAAGAGAGATTGGTTGTATATGTTAAATTGGAACAGTTATTACATGAGGAGTAAATTAAGGAGGGTTTGATATGATTTCCAGCCGTGATATGTGATGAATATTGAATTTTAGGGTTTGATAGACTGTCGGATTAATACTAATAGAGGATTCAATTAAAATGAACACAATTTGGCCGAACAAATATGGAATAGCAATAAATTATTATTCTCAGAATTATAGAAAAAATTATTCCTTTGTTATAAAACAAAATACCTATATAAGAACAAATAATTTAATTGTCTGCAACGTTTTTTCTGATTTACATAAAAATGATCCAGGTTATTTCCAAGTCATTGGGTGCCGTATACGGCTGGCTGTTAATTCTTCAGCAGTATTTTAGTCAATGACATACGTATATTTTAATAATGATTTAATTACATTTACTGGCTTTGCATTGGTAATTGGTATGCAGTAGTATGCATACACTGAGATGATATAGAGGCAAAACCTTGAAAACAAATTAAAGAAAAATGATGCCTACTAGATTGAGTGTTTCGCACGGGCCCAGGTTGCGTTATTTCCGATATAAATTGTATTAAGCGTTTTTAAGTGTTACATGGTTACAATAACAATTTTATTGCTAGCAGGAAAAAACTGTGACGGTTTGAGGTGGATTTTGGCACTTTGGGTAGAACATTTTTTTGAAAATCCATTCCCCCGAATATTAATTTGTGATTGATTAACATTTTTATTACCCTTATTTTTTATTGGTAATATTTACAGACAACATCATATTCATTGTATGAATGGCAACAACTTCGAGAAAGGTGAACGTTGTAGATTTCTTCATGATGAAAAACGGTCCCATAGAGAATCGCATGGTACGTACGCTTTTCACCAATCTCCTAATATGTGGATCAGAATTTCCTTTCCATTCTTGAATGAAAAACAAGGATTTTGTGTTGATAAGAGTGAGTGCAGGGATCAGGACCACTTCAATAACAACAGTCATAATAGACATGAGAGGAAAAACAAAATAAGCTTGGAAAGGCATTAATTTGTACATTTTGATGGTACCAAAATTAACTAAGATGTTCATTAAACCCGAGGCAAACAAAATGGTCGGTCCGAAAGGATAAACTAGTAAATAATTTATATCAAGATTTACAATATTCAAAGCGCGGAAAATGTCCATAGCACTTAAAGGATTGTGATAGAAAAACATTTTTGTCTTAGCATAATTCAATCTACCTGATTTTTTAGCAGTAATCAAATCCATCCAGAAAATAACAATGAATGCATACACTAAAGCAACATAGTCTATTAAAATAACAGGAAACCACAAATGAATCATGGCAACTGTGAAAAGTGGTATTGATAGTATTCGGACTATCACTGAATCTATTCCTAGAACCTTAAATATATACAATGCAGGGCTGAAATTTGCAGTTACAAGAGTTAGCGACGCAAAAAGAGCAGTTCCTAATGCCATGGCAGTTATTAGTTTCATTAAAGTCACAATAAATTTCAATTTGGGAAAATTCGAATCTTCCCATTGACTTCGGTATTTTCCTGGAAAACAAAAAGGCAAATCATTGATACAAATTTAAATAGTGTAAAATATTGGCTTGAATATAAACATGATCTTTACTACTATTTGCATAATCTTTTACCGAATAGCGTGTTGTCTAGCATCACTGCGCAGTTAACTGTATAGCAAAAATGTTTTCTATTAAAAAATAAAATATCACTGAAGAAGTGTGATAAGGATATAACCAACGTGGTTAATATAAATACAACGATTTGCTCTGTAGAAAGGTAAGGATAAAATATTTGAGCTAACAGATTCAGCAATACAAATATATTAAAGGCGAGACTAAGCAACAGGACAAAGCCCCAGATCAATAGCGTTGTTTTATTGTTGGTTATGGAAATTGTTTTAGAAACTGGATTCCATTTAAATATGGATCCACGGAATTTATCCACAAAAATATTAAAAAAACTGGTTACTACTGGGTTAAATGGTGTGGAGGTCATTTTGCAGAAGACTAAAACTGAAACAGTCTTATCCCTTTATTTATTGTACACTTCATTGATAAAATGTTTTAATTTGATTGCAATCACACATTTACATATATAAATGTTCAATTTCCGACGAACCAGGTCATACATTCCGGATTTAATCATGGGCAATAGGCATCCACCTTTTTTCTGTGACGGTATAATAACATTGCCTTTCCTGGAAATTCTATGATAAAGTTATCGAAATTATTAAAAAGGCAAAATTGCTTATTTAACCGTCAAACGAGTTCTTCAGGTAGCTGGTAAAGACGACTGCAAAAGGAATTTCGATTCTGTAGAAGTAAAAATATTCATTCATGGCTATTGGCCGTTTTGCTGCTGAAAGATCCATGCTAATTCCCATAAGGTTTTCCCTCAAATTCTCGATTTCTCGGTTATGATCAAATGAATTTTTGTACGGAATTAGAGACATATCATACAAATCTTCAGGTTACGGAGATACTTTTCGCATGTTTCAGCAAATTTAAAATTGGTCAAAACATGCAAATAATTTTACAAATGAAATTTTACATGTATTAGAAAAAGGGTAGGATTTAAAGACCTTGGATTTTGATGTAATCCGTCATGGAATGGGGGAATTACAAGAGCGTATTGATTCGTCATGGAACTGGTTATCGCCATCGCTGACCGGCTGAAAGTAGATGGGAAATATTATTGTGTAGGTTTAATTTCTTTGGAATTGTTCGGGATAGGTTTAATTCCTCATGGGTTGATGCTGTGTGAAAGTACATATGCATATCCAGAGTAGGCATGCGCATGCTTGTGTAAAAGTACCGATGCTACTAAGATGTATTACTAATGCCTAGGAAAGATAAGGCAATTAGAGGAGAACAATAGAAGTTGGGAATTTCCTTTGACTCGGCTTCGTACTTTGCCTCTGTGTGTGGTCTTCACGTGTGAACTTTCAGATCGGTGTACACTGTATACCTACATTGTAGGTATTTAGTGTACATCACATACTAGGGCCGATAATCCCCGATCTGAAAGTTCACACTAGTGAAGACCACATGAAGAGGCATAGTACGAACTCGAGCCCAAGAAAAATTAATAACTTCTATTGTTCGCCGTAATTGCCTTATTTTTCCCATTTCAACCTTTCTGGGCATTAGTAATATATAGGGAAGTAAATACTTATCATTGGATTAAATTATTATACATTCTTTTAGAGATCTGCGTTTTATATAATTGCCTGTCTAAAAATTATAATTTACAGTAATGTTCACTATGTACGCGAAGTCATAATATTTGAATATATATATATGGGAATATTCAATTTTTAATTTCAATAAAGAAAACAGAAACAAAACATTTCTATTCCTTTACAATTGTTATTACCATATATTATATATATATATACATCATATATATTGGTGCTAGTTTCAGGAATATCAGAATAACAATAATATAGCCACAACACAAAATATCATGACTTATATATAATCACTACGGTGTCCGTCCCTGTTACCAGGCTTTTTTTGTAGAACCCCTTATACTAGAATACCCGGGGATGGCTCATTCGGAAGCTATTTCCCCTAGTCAAATTTCCATTTAAATATTAATGTCATATGACCTCTTGACCTCAATTACAATCTTTTTTCAGATTAACGTACAAAATGATCTTACTAACTTTTTCAAATAGGAGCTAAATGTAACTTTCTTTACTTTGAAATGGATGATTAAAAAATGTTTGCAGTGTTTATGGTCCAATGCATTCAAATACATTGGAATATAATACATTAAATTTTTGTGTTCCGGTCCTAGCAGAGAGCTGTGAAGAATTTATTAATGGAACGGATGTCACCGTAAATCAATACGATTTTACCGCAACTTATTTACAGTCGTTTTACACCTACAGTTAATACAGATATAGCAGTGTCTGACTAGCCACTGGGTAGTAGCTAAAATGGCCTACAATGACCAAAATTAATCAAAGGTAAAATAGCGTGTACAACCATGCAATTTAATATGCATAGTTAAACCAACGAAATCCATTCCAATGTTATTTTGTTTTTTTGTTCACGTATATAGCAGTTAAATCGTAGAAATCGTGTTATGTATCCTTACTGTATTATGTGAGAAAATTCACTGAATAACGGTATAGTGCAATTACCTAAAAGCCAACATATAATATTATTATACTAGCGCTTGTATTGCAGCTTTAATCCCAGGGCATAATAATACACACAATGTATTAAAATATAGTTCTATAGGTATATACTTATTTAGTACTATTAGTAGGTACCTACCTACTTACTTTCTACTTATCCTAGTTTTTTGACTGAATATTTTTACGGGTTTGTTTCATTCAATAACGGCATAACATTTAATAAATATTTGTTTGTTTCTCTACCACAGACAAATAAAAGTGTCTATTTATGTAGGTACCTAAAACAAAATGCAAAGATATGCTACGCTATTTATCCCGATTTCCCCGGTACCCGTTTGCTGGAAAACAATTCTTACGCAATTAAACTATGCTGCAATGCACAATTCTTGTAAATTATATAACTCAGCTATATTTTTGTGAGAAAATACATTTTGATGGTACAATTTATCCTCAATTTTGATAAATTTATTAGGTACCTACCTAAGGCAACTTATGAAAGTCTGATATTTTTAAAGGATATAAAAGAAACTATATAAGACATATCTAAATTATGCATTAAAATAATTAGTAGATTTATATTACACATATTGTATTATCAATAAATTCAGAAGATCCAACGGAGATTCCCTACTGTTGTAATAACTTGATTCATTAACGTAGAATGTAATTAGGAAGGTAAATGTTATCGACTTTTGGAATTCTAGATTGGTAATTCAATTATTTCCTGAAAACATAATCAAAGGAATCATTTATAAAATGTTTCTGTTGAATATGATATGGGATTCAAGACAGCCTATTTAATGTAAAGCTGAGTTATTTGACCCTTCTAAGCATTGTAACAACTGCCAGCCTACTGCCATTTTTCTTTGCTGAGTAAGGAGCAAGTTGTTGAAAAATATGAAAAACAATATTCTGCTGCGAATCAATTGACAAAATTAAATTCTTACAGCTTGTTATTTTTTCTACCAGAAAAATATATTTAAGGAAAACATAAGCATGTAAACCTGCCCATATCCATCAAAGAAGCCAGAACCCGAATTAATTCCCCCTTGTCCTCAACAGAGTTGAAATCGTTACCGACGTTACCTCCCAAATTGCCTTTTCTCTCGTGTAAATTGAGCTGAAAATATCCAAGTCATATGAAACCAGAAACTTTCCATAGTCATATGTAAATTACGCCAAGTTATAATGCACCAAGTTATGAAAAATAAACTACTGTCTCATAAAAAATAATTAATACTATTTAAGTAGCATTAAAATGTAAATGCAATTATGCAATTGTAAATGTAATGTGTAAATGTGTAAATGAACGTAAAGTTTTATTTGCAATTATATATATTTTAACTATGCACTTTTACCAATAGAAAAATTTTGTAAACTGGCTGTAACAAATGTTAGACAATTCTTATCACTAGTAAATTATATAGTTTCGAATACCTTGCCGATGTATGCTTCGGTTTGTGCATATCTAAAGGAAAAGGACAGCAAAGAAAACGAAGACCTCCTTGGAATGCATTACGATTTGTATATTTTGTCTATCTGTTTCTATTGTACTATTACTATTACCATTTCACAGGATCTCGTGGGATCGGTATGTCGCCGCTGCGCTACTACACCGCTATGCTACCCATAGAATAACTAAACGCTGCGCGGTTGATGCTACCGCTGGATTTGAATGTGAGGAGGCAGGGGAGGTTGGTGTGTTGGCCCTATCTTCTCACATTCATCTTCAGGCAAATCCTGCTAGATTTACTGTGAGGGTCTAGCCCTCATTGAATTCCTGGGAAAATTGACGCACTCGTACTAGTCTAATAATAATTCGCAACTGCCCAGCAATTTTACTGGCATGTCAGAAATTTTTAAGTATGATCTTTGCGTTAGTTAAGGTGATTATAAAGAAAGCGTGTGATGAATGACATTTCTGCGCATACAGTGTTGGTAATCAACTTTTTAGGATTTCTATCAAAAGTAAGAACACGTACCCTAACACACAGGTAGAGCTCCGGTCACGGGTTGCCGATATGCCTAATATATGTAGAGGTCGGAATTTTACGTAAATACGAGAAGCAACTTCGCAGAAACCAAACCACTTCGATTATTCTTGAAAACATTTAGACTAGATAAAAACCTTGCTGTAAGAATGTATTGTATGATATGTTAAAGTAAAAGGGTATTATAAGACGAATAATAAATTAAGGAGAGATTGATGTGATTTCCAGCCTTGATATCAGGAGATAGAATTAATAAATTGATTACTATTTGATGGCTATTTGATAAACTGTCTGACTAATACAATAATAGAAACTTCAATTATAATAAACACAATTTGGACAAACCAATATAGAAGAACAAAAATAATTATTCTTAGACTTATAGAAAAAATTATTCCTTTGTTACAAAACAAAATAACTAAGCACAAATAATTTAATTTTCTCTAACGTATTCCCTGATTTGCGTTTCTAAAAATGATCAAGGTTATTTGCAAGTCATTGGGAACCGAATGAGGCTGGCTGTTAACTTTTCAGGACTATCTAGCAGTATTTTAATAAATGATAAACTTATATTTTAATAATAATTTTAGTTACATTTACTGGCTTTGGATTTCGATATGCTTACGCTGCGATGATATAAAGAGGTAAAACCCTGAAAAGAAATTAAAGAAAAATATAGTCTACTAGATTAATTGCTTCACGCGGGCCCCGGTTTCGCTATTTCCATATTAACTTTATTATGAATTTTAAGTGTGACATGGTTACAATAATATTTTAATTAAGTAGTGTCGGTTTGAAAAGGAGATTTAGGCCTTTGGGTAGCGCATTTCTCGAAAATCCACTAACAGGAATACTCTTTTGTAATTCGTGGAAATATTTAATATACGTTATTTTTTATCGTTAATGTTTACAGACAACATCAAATTCATTGTATGAATGGCCACAACTTCAAGAAAGGTGAACGTTGTGGATTTCTTCATGATGAAAAACGGTCCCATAGAGAATCGCATGGTACGTAAGCTTTTGACCACTCTCCTAACATGTGGATGAGAATTTCTCTTCCATTCTTGAATGAAAAGCAAGGATTTTGTGTTGACAAGAGTTAGTGCAGGGATCAGGGCCACTTCAATAACAAGGGTCATGATTGACATAAGAGGATAAACAAAATATGCTCGGAAAGGTAATATTGTGTACATTTTGATGGTAACAAAGTTAACTAAGATGTTCAGTAATCCCGCGACAAACAAAATAGTCGGCCCGATAGGATAAACCAGTAAATAATTTACATCGATATTGGCAATTTTAAAAGCTCGGTAGATGTGCATAGCAGTTAGAGCATTGTGATGCAAAAACATTTTTGTCTTGGCATAAGCCAAACTCCTCGATTTTTTAGCGGTAATCAAATTCAGCCAGAAAACAACAATGAATGTATACACTAAAGCAACATAGCTTATTAATAGAACAGGAAACCACAAATGAATTATGCAAATCAACATAAAAGGTATTGCCAGCATGCGGACTATTATTGAATCTACGCTTAGAACCTTAAATATATACAATACAGGACTGAAATCTGCAGTTACAAAAGATATGGATGCACAAACAGCAGTTCCTAATCCCATGGCAGTAATCAGTTTAATTAAAGACACAATAAATTTTAATTCGTGGAAATTCCAAACATCCCGTCGATTTCGGTATTTTCCTGAAAAAAAACAAATCATTGACACTGTAATAAAAAACACATACAGGGTTTGCTTATATAAACTTATGATTTTTACTAGCATTTGCATAATCTTTTACGGAATAGAGTGTTGTCTAGCATAAGGATGGAGTTGACTGTATAGCAGAAATGATTTCTTTTTGCAAATAAAATAGCACTGAAAAAGTGTGATAGGGAAAAAATTAACGTGTTCAATATAAACACAACGATTTGCCCTGTAGAAAGGTAAGGGTGATATATTTGAGCCAACAAATTCAAGAATATAAATAAATTAATGGAGAGACTAAGAAACAGGAAAAAGCCCCAGATCAGTAGCGTTGTTTTATTGTTGGTTATGAAAATTGTGTTAGAGATTGGATTCCATTTGAAGAGGGATGCACGGAATTTATTCACAAAAATATTAAAAAAACTGGAAATTGCTGGAAAAGAAGCAGTGGAAGTCATTTTGCAGAGGACTAAACTGAGGTTAACAATTTTATGCCCTCTTTATTGTACACTTTGATGGTAAAATGTTTTAATTTGATCGCAATCAAACATTTACATTTACATACATAAATGTTCACAACGTCCATCGAATCTAATCATACACAATATACATGTCTCGATTTACTGTTAGATATCCATCGTCTTTCTTTAATGGAATAATAGTAATTGTTTATCGATAGTTTCTTTTATTAAAAAGTGTTTGCGTATACAACTTCTGGTAAGGGTTATTGTAATGTCAATGGATATAAGAATAATACCTAATGTGTAATAATATTTCTGATAATGGTCAGTTATTAGTTGATATCTGTCTTTAAGTAATATAAAATTAATTGTCTATATAATGTAATAACATTGCCTTTCCTGGAATTCTCGGAGTTTTAGAAAGGTAAAATTGCCAATCAACCGATAAAACGAGTTCTTGCGTCAGTTGGTCAAGGAGAGTGTAAACGGAATTTCGGTTTTTATAGAAGATAATATACATCATGGCTATTACCTACACATATTTAAGATAGACAGCTAAAAATCAAGACATAAAGCTCTCACTCCATTCCAAACAACCAGTTCTTTTGTCATGTCATTTGAAATGAAACTTGTTTTTCCTATTTACATGTGAAATATAGAACAGTAAACACGCAAAACATTTTACAAATGAAATGTATTGGGAAAATTATTAATCATTTCTCAGAGTAACTTACAAAGATGACCATGCTAACTTTCCAGCTGAAAATTTCTATAGTCCCCTTCCTAAAATCCACATACCGCATTTTGCTGCTGACACACAGACGTATAGACGCAAAGATTGATTTTTCGGATAGAATCCCTTTTTTGGTACTTAATAAATGCAAGTGGATACTTTGCAAGGCGACAACGTTCCATATTCTTCCTCAAGTCATATTCTTACCATAATTTTGTAATTTATTGTTATTTTTGTCAATTTGTCGATATCTACACAAAATTTATTTTTTATCGGTAATAATGCTGTCGAATCTTAATATTTTGTATCATTTGTATGCATACAAGGTCACACAATGCGTTGTGGTCTGATCCGACAATCGCAGTACATTTAAAGAATGCATTTAGCTGCAGCTTGTAAAGACGAGGAATTTTCTGTACTATTTAGCATAATTTATTGAAAGCATAAGTACACAACGGTATCCTTAATTCATTTCATTGTTGTCCTGTTACCGTTATAATGCATGTCTGCTAGGAATGCCTGTTCACTCTAGCAAATGTTTTGTAAGATGAACATCACAAAATGTATTTAATGTTAATGGTCAAGCACTCAAGCATCCACTAAGTAAAAAACCATCGCATTTTCTGTAAATGCTATGTTTACATATGCTTATGCACGTTATTCTTATTATTTCCTAGAATACTATAATATACAATTAAAATTCAAAGTGCTTGAGAGAAATCTCTGTCATGAACAAGAAAAGTATATAAGTAGAATTGATACTTTGGAAATAAAATCTTCCACCGCAGCAGTTTCTGGAAATAATTCTATTATAATTTAAATTTTCATTTTTAAAAGTAATATTTACAATGAATATTGTAGACAGAAACAAACCTAACGGTATCATCATTCCATATTTAGCGTGTATAATTTTGTTTACTACGATACAAAGTGCATTCTCTGTAAATTGTAGAGATCGAAAATCTACCCTTCCGCTGCACCGGTACTTCAATGGGCAAACTGGCGATCATTTCTACACAACAAACTGGAGCGAGTTAGGAGGTACCATTTTCAGCTTTAATACCTCACATTGTATAATAAAAATACGAAACGGAATTTGTACTATGTAATCACATAAAACAGAATAAATTTAATTAAATTGTAAGTATGAATAAAAAATTGTCATTATCGTATATAGATACAAGTATAAAATTGTAATTCAACTATTTTTCAAACAGATTTCATAATTAACGATTTTAATATCTATATTGAAGAATTACTGGGGTTTGAACCCTATAATATATGTATTATGCAGACTTGCTCCAAATACTTATGTACCCGATGTGCCACGACTGTAGGAGCCGGCATCGGGCCGTAGAATTCAATATTGTTGGCAAACTGCCAGGTTTGACCG
>JAAAYG020020350.1:0-18897 GCA_009936455.2 Tomocerus minor
AAACTAAATATGAAGTCAATAGGGTCAATAGGTCAAAGGTCAAATCAATGTTTCTTAGAAACGGTAACACCTAGCGATAAATGGTTTTCACTGACGTATTGGCAAGGGTCCATGACAGAATAAACTGAAATACGAAGTCAATAGGGTCAATAGATCACCAAAAACTAACTATTCACAAGTCTGTCGTATCTCGTCTCAATGAAACTAAAGCCTGGTTGATCTGAATTATTTCGTTGGTAGGCACTCAATTTCAAATTTCATCTCCTGGTTAGATTGTTTACAACAGTTTATTTGTTTTGTTATTGCCAAATCATTTCGTCAGCCATTGGGAGACAGAGTGGTTGTTTAAAAAAAACATTTTGGAACGTATTTAGTGTAATACAAATAAACCGTTCGTAAACGGAATGGAACTTGCGCAGCTTTTAGTTTTTCACTGTAGATACATGTGGTGAATGACTGGAACGAAGTTGTGTGCGATGATGAGTGAGAGGGGGAGATGGAGGACACACAGACAGAGTCGTACATTTTCATAAAGAAGAAACTAAAGTTTCTTCTTAATCGAAACAAGTTTTTGTTCAAAACAAATGATAAATAATTCAATCATCCTACCAGTACTTACTATATCAAATATTTGTATCAAAATCTACTAGCAGAATTAGTAATTAGGCTAAAACAAGTACATATATATCATTATTATAGTTAGTCCATCCTATTATTTATTGGCTATTTATCTTCTTAAATTCATCACATAAAAGCATTGATAAAAGTATAATAGTTTACAAACTCACGACAAAGAATAATCATAAAAAATCAATTTGATTCTAAAATCGACTATGAAAGTTACAGTTAATTTGTGATATTTCAATATAGACAGGAAGAGAGAGATGTTGATAATAAGGAAGGACACATTGGGGAACTTAAATAAATAATGCATAGCTTTGTGGCCTGTGGTCTACACCTCCTGGCAAATTAATTAAGCGATAATGGTCACTTAAATGATGAGACTAATCTACACAATCCATGGAGTCGCCACTCTCGTAATTATCAATGAAGTTATCATCGGACAGTTTATTAGTGATCATCAACTCTTTCGGCTCTCCCAAAAAGTTGCTTGTCCCTACTGAAAGAATTCCCTTCATATCACTGTTGCATGATTCATGGCTGCATTCATCCTCCTCGGACTTCGATGGCTGTTCACGTAACAATGACTCATCCCGGCACTTTGGAGGGTTTTCATGTGTATCCACTCCTTCGGTCGGTGGTTCTTCATTTTTTTGTTCTATTCAATAATTCAAATTTTTAAATAGCACGATTTCTACAGGGGTGTATTCAGGGGGTGGCTTTGTGTCTCATGGTACCCCATAGATGGGCAAAATACATAGTAAAGTATTTTGAAAATACTTTGTTCAAAATACAAAAATTTTGACCTTAAAATACAAAATACATCCAATTTTCCCTGAAAATACAAAATACTGTATTTAAAATAGATGTATTTTGAAAATACTTTTCGAAAATACTGCAGACAGAACTTCAAGGCACTCTTATAATGCAGCGTACAGCTACATAATACTTGTAAAGCATAAAATTACTCTGTTAGCGTTTAGCATAACAAAATTGAAAAATATCCAGGTAAAGTATAAAATAGTAATTATCCTAACCGCTGTCAGAGTCGATGTAAATTCCATGCACTTTGTTGATGACCCATCGTTCAAGGTGCTCAAGTGTGATCTCTGAAATCTCTTTGACAAGGTTGACACTAACAGCCCAGCGATTGCACATTTTACCGTGTGACTACAGGAAAAACCAAAGAGATAATTTATTATTTATAATCTAGCACGTTACTATCTATGAGTTAAATGAGTTATTTACACATAGATAGTTTAAATATTATTGAAAATTAATAATTATGGAGTTTATACCTTTTCCCCAGTGGTTTTAACAAATTCAATTCCTAGGATTCCGTCGTTAATTTTCCGAATGAACAAGTCTTTAATTTCTGGCTGCCAGACGTCCTCATTTTTGGCGTATTTATCGTAGGCAGAACTCAAAAGCATGCGACATTCAATTGCTTGTGCTGGAAATCGATCTAAAAATTCCCGTTTTATATATCGAATGTCACCAATTTTAACATATGAGATGTCACCAAAATCTATAAGGAAAATCTAGAAAAGAAGGAGAAAATATTAATTGGAATTTTGTGGAAAATAAGTCAAATAAACACCAAAACTAATTTAAAATGTGAAGCATTTTTATTAATATTTTTCCAAAAAATCACTGAAACGGTTAAAACTCGGATGCTTGTATTATACCTTGTATATTTTGTTAGTTCTTCCTGTGCGTTGAAGAATTAGGGCTCGATGATACTCCCACCCGTTCTCATATTTCGGTGTTTTATATCTCACTGCCACATAAAGACCTTTTGTTAAACAATGATCGTTGGGAATGCAATCCGAATTAAATTGCTCCGTTATGTAAGTTGTACTGAAAATAATTTATGGAGAAACCTTTGAACCCCAATTGAAATTTTTAAAATCGTGTAAAATAAAGAATTTGGGTAAAATATCTGACACTGACTGGAATAAAGACATGAAATTCTCCAATGTCGTCCAATGTTCTAAGGAATTAACGTAAAAGCAATTGAAGTTGATAATTTGTGCTGGTACACAAGCGACGTAACTCCCGGGGCTGATGTAGTTCGACATCCACACCATGCGATAACCTTTTGCAGCGTATCCATCCGGAATCTTTGGTGGGTGTTGTATTGGCAAGTGATTTTGTGCCATGAAGATCAACGGTCACGGATACTTTATACTTGTTGATAAACTATTTGCAAGAACAAAGATAAAAAAAATAATATGGAGTCTATTATGGCAAGTATTAATATTATTGTTACCGGAATTGCAAAATTGAATTAGATACTGACGCTGCGGAAAGTGTAAAAAAAGATCACTAAAAAATGTTTATCAATTGAGTCTGTCGTGTTCGACGATTTTGTTGTGCTTCGAATGATTTTGTAACGAGCGCTGGATAAATCTAATGTAAATTCATGCAAATTTATAATCTCGCCCGCCTCTCCACTTCCTAGTCTAGTCTACTAGAGTCTAGATATAGTAGATGTTGATTTCCACTTTAGATTTGCCAATAATAATTAGACAAATTTTTATGATTATCCCATCCCTATAACATTATTTCAAAACTTTGCAATTTTCTCCATGTTTGCTTAATTTCTCAAAAGTAATGTTTATTATACAATCCAAGAAAACATACTTAGTTAACAACCACTATATCAATTAAAGGCAATTAATAACAAAGTTTACATTACGTTTATATCATTCAGTCAATCATAATATAATACAACAAAAATCATAATGCTTTTTACGTAATTTTCTATATACACAACAACAACAATAAAACAAGGACGAAAATATCAGGACGTTTTAAAATTTGATTGGATTTTTCTTTGTCCACAGGTTGTAAATGGTTAGAATTGTATTTCCGAGTGAAAAATTATTGGGCCAATGTTATGAGAGCAGCTAATCCTGAATCCGTCCATTTCTGATCCATTTGTTTTGTGGTTAAAGATGGGCCTTGATCTCCACAATCCATAACGTCCGGTAAGTCTCCCGTTGGAACTTCCGCCTAAATTCGTAAAAAAATAACAATTTTCAATTTGCGAATAGTTCTATCAAGAGCAGAGACTAAAACATCTGGAGAAAAATACTAGAAATTTTAAGTGGATAACTCCTTTTGTGGAATACAAAATTGAATCAGGGAGGAATTACGAAAATAATTTCAATTTTAATTGTATTTTCTAATTTACCTCTCCATGTGGCAAAGTGTCATTTCTCCAGCGATTGTCAATCATGTTGGCTCGATACCAGTCCAGTCTTATAACGGA
Organism: Tomocerus minor; assembly: GCA_009936455.2. Classification (NCBI taxonomy): domain Eukaryota; kingdom Metazoa; phylum Arthropoda; class Collembola; order Entomobryomorpha; family Tomoceridae; genus Tomocerus; species Tomocerus minor. The sequence goes on from JAAAYG020020350.1 coordinate 3,899, forward strand.
ATCAGACATTTTAAAAGTTTTCAACAATTTAAAGTAATTATTTTGAAAATAAACAAGTTTTTCTTCCGATCAGTTCTGCTCTCGGAGGCTTCTCTCAACGGATAATATTTGAAAACATCTGATTCTTGAGGCGCTGCTGGAAAAATAATATTGTTAAAGTCTGTGAAGAGAATGGCCGCGTAAAGCAAACTGAAACACATTGAAAGAAGAAACACACATCTGTAGAGCTAGAGATTTTCGGCAGAAGAATTCATTTTGGACACTTAATTTCTTTTACATAATTTTTCTGTCTTCTCGTAAAGTTAAAATATGGAAACTCTGTCAATAGAAATGGAGAATTTGAAGTTAATTGAGGATCAGTTGAAGTCAACAGTTAATGAAAGAGAAATAAAGAAAGCCCTGCGGAGTTTGCTGACAATAAAATCTTCGTATGATATGAAGGAGACTTTGATCGAAATTCTGAATGGGGACTACAGTGTTGATATAATTTCTAATGCAGCCTTAGCTCTTTGTTTATCCAACGATATAGATTTTATGAAAGCTTTGTTTATTAGTGACAAATTGAGTAAAACTGGAAAAACTGCAGTCGCTCTTGGAATTGTCACTGGCAGTGACGATATGCTCTTTGAAATCGGCTCATTTTTACTTTCCACTGATGTTGGGTTAGTTCATCACAGAATTATCACAGAAGATATCACAGAGCAGCACAAAAATTTTAAATGCTAATACTTTGGTTTTCAGGACTCATGAAAAGCAAACACTAATTATCGCCCGTTCGCTGGAAAAGTTGTCAAAGAAATTAGTTCTGATGGAAAATGGGATGTCTCTTGCAAAGGACATGGAATTTTTCATTTTCAGTAATCTTTCTTCTCATTTGGATGCTGTCAAGAATTTATCTCGGAACATTCTTCAAAACGTTGCTGTTTACTATCACCAAGTTGATCATGCCAAGTTTGTGATCCTCGTGGGAAATATCATGGAGAAGCCGGATCACTTGAAATGGATATCTCTACTGTGTATTTCAAGGTGTCAACTGGATTTCGACGTTGATCCTGGTTTACCAACAACTCTGTTAAGTTTATCGGGAATTTTTAGGAATTCGGTATGTTTTTAAATAAAATTATTATTGCAGTATTATTGATAGTTGTAATTTTTAAAATGATTTATAATAAATCTCTTCCAAATAATCGTATAATAGGCAACAGAAATCTATGCAACGGTGATGGACAGAAAAGTTAATTGTGAAAATTTTGAAGAAATCTGGATTAAGCCACTTTTCTCAAAACAAAATGTCGTTGAATCAAATTACAAAATGAAAAACGACATAATTAGCAAATTGGTGAGCAGTAAGCAATTAGTTTTGGATTACAAAGAAAAACATCACAATGAAACTGGATTTCTGACGCACAGTGACAAGCAACTTCGTCTAGAAGCATTTCAGAATTTGACGCAGTCCAAGAAAACTAGTCAAGTCTTTACAGATTTCACGGAATTCAAACAGATTTTAAAATATAACGCTGTGAATCAATGCCCGGCTTTTCGCCAATCTTTTTTCAGCATTTTTAAGAAATTCGTTCGAAGACTTAACGACAGTTTCAATTTACTAAAAAGAAACCGACAAGAAATCGGCTACTATGAAGAATTCATCGATTGGCTCTATTCGTTTCTTCTGGACGGCTTGTCAGTTGGATCTAGTTTTGCTAGAAGATGTTTCAGTTTGAATTGCCTCGTTGACCTTTCTCGCTACTTTAAAAAGGACTTGAATGGAATGGACTATGTTCATTGGCTTAATGACACGTACGAAGTCAACAAATCAATGGCAGTCATTTTACTCTCCGAATTTAAATTCCAAGTAATTTCCAAAAATATTCAACATCATTAACTTGTTTACAATTTTTATTAGTAATAAATTTTATATTTTAGGTAATTATATTTAGTGTCATGTTTTCTTTCTTTTAGGACTCTGAAGCTTTAAAATTAGAAACTATGCGATTAATTGAATCCGTCCGCCCACCAGACAGTGTTACTGGAAAATATCTACTGAAATTATTAATAAATATCAAAAAAATAGATCGAAACGAAGCAATAAGGGAATTATTCAAAAATCTAAAACGAAATTATGCAAACATGCAAGATTTAATGCAAGTTTCCTGTGAAAAACCTTTCTACGGTTTTTTAAGCACTATGAAAGCCATAATTGAAGAGCCTGATGTACAGTTGGTGGATGAAATCGTAAAATTCTGCTTCGAACTGAATTTTAAATTGTTTCCTATTTTAGGACATTCAGCTCCTGAAGGTTTTCTGTTAGGTGAGTTTTAATTAAACATATTTTCAGTAGCACTTTTCTTAGTTCTCTTTTTAGAAGTATGATTGGGAATTAAAACTTTTAAAACTATTGATTTAGATTTTGAAAATGAAACTCCTCGTAGTCTTAAGGCTCAGAAATTGTTGGTTTGCTGTTGGAGGAGTATGAAGGAGTCCACGCTGCTTCTCTCTGAATTAGTAGTCAAAAATTTGGATAAAATTGATTTCAATGTGATAAATGACATCGGAGAACATTTACTCTATCTACTTCAGAATTTAATGCATCGCGGCGTTTTCGAACAAGTTTTCGTCGGATTTCGTCTAATGACAGAATCTCTGATAAAGTACGCTCATTTTACATTATTTTAAATATCTTGAAATAATTTTTATTGAATTAATAATTATTAAGTAATAAATATAAGTAATTATTGAATTAATTATTTTTTTCGAATTTTAGAAGCCAGAATGAAAAGTTAAAGAATTTACCAAATGTGTGGCTGGAAAAATCAATGGGTGAAGATGTTCTGGGTTCCAAAACGGTCACAAGAAGATCCGCTGGCGTTCCTTTCATATTTCAGGTACTAAATTAAATTTTTAATCTAATTAAATTTATTTTCAAAAAAAATCTTATAAAACAATATTTTGAATGAGATAGGCTTTGCTAAGTTGCTACAACATCGTGGATTGGATTCCTCGAATTGTAACTCAAACGAAGAGTGAACAACAGGTTGCTATCCATGCCATGAATATCTTAAGGTCACTCTTTCGGGATGCGAATTTCTCTAACCATGTCATGCCATTTGTTCCCGAGGGACTTCAGGTTGCTTTCTCGGCTCTAAATTCTTCTGATTGGACGGTAAGTTTAAAATAAAGTCAAAATAGTCAAAATAAATCATTTTAAATGATTGTGTTCAAAGAAATAATAATTTTTTGAGTCAATTTATGTTTTTAATTAATTAATTTGTGGAAATGCGCATTTTTAGGTACGAAATTCTGGGCTGATGCTTTTCGGAGCAATTCTCCGCCGAACATTTGGACCAAAATTGAATTTAATGAGCTCAGATATGTTTTTCAAGAAGTTTCCATTAATGCGAGATTACCTTCTGAAGGAATTAGTGAAGATAACGGAAGATTTAACTCGATTTTCAACATTTCACGTTCTTTTGCTCATTTCCTGTTTCAACAATGAAAAGTGTTCAGATGTAAATCACTTTATTTTACTATATTTAAGTCATATGTATGCATAATGCACTTTTCATTTGTCATAATTATGTATTGATTTTATTTAGATGACAGACTACACAATTTTAATACGGAAATGTGCCGCCAGCAAAGACAGCCAAGTTAGACTTGTCGCTGCCAGAGCGCTGTCACCCATTGTAGCAGATAAAGAAGGATTTGTAGAACATAATTACGATATTATTATCGAAAATGATTTATCCAGCAATCATACTCACGGTTTACTGTTACAAGTAAGAATTTTGACTACTCAAATGAATTTAGAGTAATTATTATTCTAAATTTTATTTAACTCTTAGTAATTGCGCAAAATCTGTAATATTCACAATTTTGTTTGTTTATTTCAGTGTCTTCAACTAACTAGAAATAAAAACGAGAAATTAGAGAAAGTTATAGAAAAAGCAAAGTCAGTGCACCATGAAGTACTCTATGAAATCATCGCAAAAACCAAAGACAGAGAAAACTTTTACAAACTCAACGCTAAAACAATTCTGAACAATGGACCAGGAAGTTACAATTTAAAAGTGAAGTACGCTAGAGCAAGATTACTTTTCGAAATTGATTTCCTGACTTCAGAAAGGATTATTTTTCAAGAATTCCTAAGTCACGTTGTAACAAATTCTACGGATGTGGATGTGCAGGGAATAAGAAAAAGATACTTAAGCGAAAGTTTTCTAACTGGAGACGAGCTCCAGGTTTTGTACCTAAAGTTTTTCCTCTCCAATTCCGTTTTTGATGCAACTTTGGAAGAAAAACTCGGAAAAATTGTCTATGGTCGCGTATGCATTTGTTTCCCTTATGCAATCAAACTTTTCAATCAACATTGTTTCTCTCTTGTAAGTCTGCTGCTTATTTATTTATCTGCTAAAAATTATACATTAGGATTTAAATCTTTTCTTAAGTTTTTCGAAATTATCATTAAAAAATCAACAATTTTTTTTTCAATTTCTGCTCATTAAAAATTCTGTAATACAATTTTAAGGTTTTTCCTGATTAAGGTTAAGGGAAGTTAATTTTATTCAAAATTTTCAAATAATAAAATTTTCTTCCAATTTTTGTGTATTAAGATATTTTTTGGAGGTTACGATATTTCCAAATTAATTACTCACTGAAAACTCTAAATTTATCGTTATTTCTTGTAGTACGTAATGTTATTGTGAAAACATAATTGATAGCCTCAACATTTTGGCATTATAGAACGACGTAGAAAAGTTTGCCAATGTAATCGTGAAGAATTTAGAAGGGGATGAAGACGTGAGGATGTCTATTGCAGAAAGTCTTCCGTCCATTAAAGATATTCATGGATTTAAATGCGGTACAATTGAAATTTAGTGAATTCCGGGGTTTAAAAATTGAAAATATAACGAAAATAATTTTTGTAACTCTTTCTAAAAATCTTTGTAGATAAAGTGAAAAGTTTGTTTTGGTTGGCTCTTCTAACTTTGTCACAAGACGACGAACTTTCAATCAGACAAACGATCATAGAGAAAAACTATGGGAGTGTTTGTGACAGTCGAGGGACGGAATTAATCATGGAAGATTTTTGTAAAGCAATCACAAATTATTTAGTACCTGGAGTATTAATTCTTTTCGGCCTATTACTAAAGGACAACTTTTTATTTGGATTTAATGTAATTCTAACGAAAATCCTTAAATTGACACTTTTGACAATTCAAGAGTGTAAAATGGCATTTTATTTAAACTTTGAATTTAAAAATATTTTTTAGGAAGAGGAGGAGGACGAGAAATTATTCGAGAAGAGCGAGAGTAACATGTACTTTGAGAGCGTTCGTCTCTGCAGGATATTCGTGACCAATTTCAACGCGAAACTGAATGTCGACGAAGAAATTGATGCTGAGACCCGTCAGCTATTTAATCTTGCCTCTGGAGTGGATGACTTTAAATTCACTTCTCTCCGAAATATTTTCGAAAGCTTTCCTTGTGGCAATAAGGAAAGTAGCGTCGTTTTAAAAAATTTACACAAGTCTTTTTTGTAAACAAATTAAAGTTTATGATGTCATTTTTTCAGCTTGACTACATTTTTTCTAAAAACTTTGCCTTTTACATAATCAAGGAATAAGAAAAGGTGTAAACGTGTCATTGTTGCTCTATTATTGTAAAACAATTGTTAAATTTTTATAAATATGCCTAAACAGTGTAAAATAAATGTAGACTTTGGTTTTTAAATTGTTACCAGCTCAGAAATAAATTCTAATTTACTCATTAAGGCTTGTCGATACACCCCTTAGCCAGCTATGGAATTTAGCCATGAACTACGAGAGTATTACAGGAATACTAACGAAAGCAATCCGAATGTGAATGAAAGAGAACGTTATGAACTTCTACTTCAGCTTTGCTGTTTATCAACCATAAGTACATAGCAAGTCACGTGACTACCACTGTCGTTGTGGTCTTGCTGTTGTGCTTTCGTTGCGTGAACAATATCAAAATTTTAAATTTTATTTCTTCAACTTTTCCAAGATAACTCAAAAACTAATCAACAAAAAAAGTTCCCGTTTTCACCACCCATTCTTCCAGGATCCTGGAGGGTCGTATGCTTCCTACAGTTCGAAACTCCTGGTAGTTACTGTACAATACACCTCCAAAGCGAGACCGCCAAAAAATAATTTTTTTTTGGAAAAAAACTCCCGTGACCCCAAATATGACCCTAAGAAGAAGCCAGAAGCATACGACCCTCCAGGATAGTTGATCTACATTTTGAGGGCTTACACGTTTGGATTGACCCAAAATTGTTTGAGTTATGACGGAAATGACGGAGTGGGAAAACACATGCAAATTGCAAAAATACATAGGGGGTATGACAAGCCTTAAGCTATGAATTAATGGAACTTTTGCTGATTTATATTTGCCAATATTTATAATTACATCTTTCATAATGTACTATACCAACTGCAACTGATTATAATCACTGATATCCTTGACTTACGTACTTATTATTAATTTGTCAAACCAAAGATAGAGCTTTCCGTGCTTAACAGTTAGATTTATTACTCGTGTTCAAGAAGCGATTCGTACAGCAGCAGTTATAGCAGTTGGAACATTAAAATTTTATTCGTACTTTTAGCAATTTACAATCATTTTTCCAAGACAAGACTGGGTTGGAATTTTAAAATCTGAGTTCAATGGCATGTTAAGTGAGAAATCATTAAATTGAGAAATCATAAATTCAGAAATCGAAGCTGTATTTTAACCACATTTTAGCTTTCGGGGAGATTTGATATGGGAATACGTTTCCGCACTGGAGATTGTTAAAGATTTAACTATTTCGACCATGTCAGTGCATATTGAATTAAAAGTTAGAAAATTTTAGGAGCACCCAAGAGTCTAATATTTATTTTTTTCGATGAGATGTCGGTTGACAGTAAAGTTATGTTTGCTACCATCTCAAAAGAAGACAACCTAATGGGCCTTCAAAAACGACTGGTAACATTAAGATAAGCAACCTTTACCTTTGAAGGTAACATAGAACTCATAAGAATAGAACTAGAACTCAATCTCAGAACTCAGAGAATTCTGAGTTCGGCGGTCAAGAATACACTTGCAGTTTCATTGCTTCTAAATTAAAAAAAAAAACATTTTTCTAACTTAGAATTGCGTGGGAGAGCCCCCCGAAAAGAGGGCGAGGAGCTATGGGGATCGAGGCGCCTACTGTTCCCTAGTAGGATGAAGTTGAATACTACTTACAATACAACATCAAGGAAAACAACGAGAAAGAACTTTACTGTTCAAAGATATATAGATATTTGTTCAATCAAAAAATAATATTCTCTGCCCAGTGCGATTTTATTTCGAAATACAGACGGTAGTCAGTTAACTGTAAATGTTTAACGCGTTTAGATTTCTAAAGAATGTTTTTGAGTATTCAGAGGGTATGCTTGGTATCATCTATTGTAATGGTATTATTTGTTTCCCAATTATTAGCCGATGATGACGATGAAAGTGATTCCGGGCCAGACCTGTGGGATCTCACTCCAGCAGAAAGTCCAACAGGTTAGTTCATTTACATATCTACAAAAATCATTCCTAAGCTTTTGTTTTTTAAATTCTTAATTTTTTAGAAGCGGGAAAAGTGGCAACAGCCGACGTTTATAATATTCCAAGTCCCATGAAAAAGTTGAAAGGTGCCCCTCGCCCTCGTTATCCGAGTATTCAAGGAAGGGCGGCTGCAAAAGGTTCTAGCAAAATGAAAGATTCTGGCGAAAAGAAAGGTTCTGGCGAAATAAAAGATTCTGGCGAAAAGAAAGGTTTGTTATCTTATTTTTAGTTTTTACTCAAAAATCAACCAACATTTTAAACTTTTTTACTGGCACTGCGCTAACTGTAATATTTGTATCTGTATTGCTTTTTCATGATTTAATTTTATGACAGAAACTGAAAAAAAGAAGGAAGAAAACACCGGTTCTATGGACAACATATCGCTCCCTATCGCTTTCGGAATGTTAATACTTGCAAAAACAATATTCACTGTTGTTGTAGTTTTTTTACATTTTCGTGGTCGCAGTCAAGTTGGCCCTGCTCCGTGACTTTGAAGTTAAAACTCACTTTTATCATATATGCGTATTAGTTAGATATTACCATATTTTATAATATATGTTGATAAAGTGTTTAAAACGTACAACTTCGTGTATAAAACTTCTGCAAGTTTTTCCCTTGGCAAAAATTAAGAAACTAGTTACATTCAGCATCGAAAACGCATCAAAAAATTTATTTGCTAGAATATTTTTTGTTTTCATAAGTTCTGATGGGCAAATGAGGTTTAACTCTGAGCCTGGCTGGGCATGAGTTTTTAATGTTTTTTGAAGAATGTGTTAAATTAATTGGACTTATTCAAATTTCAAATAATATTCAAATTCATATTCGTAGAGTAAATTTGCTTAAATGCCTTAAGGCATTTTAGTTTTCATAGTTTCACTCACATACACTATATTTAGAAGAAGAATATGATCATTTGCATAAAGATGTAGAAGATGACTGACAACGTGATTTTCACGGATATGCAAGCCACCAATTTACGAGCTAACTCCAGAACTCCACTACTGGATTTTCTTATCTTAATCTGCTGGAGAAGGACAATTTCTGTGGACGAAGTAAATAAATCCTCTGATTACAGATATGAATTTATTACATTGCATTAGTACCTAAAGAGATAAAGAGACTGCAGAGTAGAACCTTTAGATTATATTCTCTTGAATTATTTCATAAAACATAAAGCAAAATATTTTTATCACAAAATTAGGATGGAGGAGCACAAAATAATTCCGGATGTTATCGACACAGTTCCAAAGGCAGTTCTTAAAGTTCTCTTCGGATCATCTGAAGTGAATTTAGGGAATCTTCTGACAATTAAAGAAGTTTGTAAACAACCAACGGAAATCTCTTGGAATGCTGATCCGTCCAAATACTACACTCTCTGCTTTACAGGTATATATTATCGAAGAGCATCGAAAATCCAAGCGAATTAATAATTCGCTGAACAATAAATTATTTTTATTATGAAAGCAATTAAAAAACGCGGTAGTGGCAAAGTTATGGAATCACACGTGCTGTCTATACTTCAATCTATAGAAAAATTCAGGCCCGTATCCAGGAATTTTATCAAGGGGGAATAATTTTTATACCAATTGAAAATAGCTATAATTTACACGAAGATTTTTTTTACTAGTTGAAGTTCAAATTGAATTATTTATATCACATTTTGCGCCAAGCGCGGAGATTTTTTTTTAGATATTTTCGGCTTATTTTTCAAAACGTTTTCACTTTTTCTAGGATTCAAGGGAAGCACGCGCCATTTAAATACGTCCTTGAATCTATTCACAACTTTTGAATATTTTGCATGGTTTGATCGTCCTTGAGCTTTTCGAGAATTGTGGACGGAAGCATGCATGGGCAGAATGTGTGATTCCATAAGCTCACTTCCGTGGAGCGTCACTAAACCGAGAGAAAAACTAATAAAAATATTTGCAGCTCTGGAAAATCTACGAACTTTTGAAGTAATTATAAGTAATAAGTGAAATTCTGATCCTTGTCTTAGATCCCGATGCTCCAAGTAGAAAAAATCCAGAAGTCAGAGAATGGCTACACTGGCTAGTCGTAAATATTCCAGGCGGGGATTTGGAGTCTGGAGAAACTCTAACAGAGTTTGTGGCCTCAAGTCCTGGAAAAGGATCCGAATTGCATCGTTATACTTTTCTGGTGTACGAACAGCCTGGAACAGAAAAAATCAATTTTGGCGGGGAGAAGAAACTGGACAAATCTGCTGAACATCGCGCACTTCGCCGGAACTTCTCTATTAGAAATTTTTCTATAAAATATAATTTGGGGGAACCGGCTGCTGTGAATTTTTTCCAGACAGAATGGGATGAATACGTCTCTGTAGTTCGTAAAGAACTTGGATTAGAGTAAATTTCCTTTCTCCAGCTCCACACCTTTCATAGAAACTGAAATTCGAATCAACTATATGAATTCTGCATTATATTATTATATTATATTGTAATATTGAGAAATAAAAATTATTTTTGATGATAGTGCAATACAAAGAAAAACTAAAGCGCTCTTTAAATTTTAAAGAACATAATTTAAATCCAAATCTTATTGTGGGAACATCACAAATATTATTATTTGGATTATGTTGGCAAATTATTACGTTTATACAAAAATGATTTTACTTCGTTCAGAAAGAAGTAGGTAATCATCCACTTCAAAATAGAGAGAAAAGGAGAAGCGATCTTCGTGGTAATTGTCTTATGAGAACTGAGGGGTGCGCTTCATTTTTATTTCCGATAAGATTACCATCATTTACAGTAAGTAGGGCGGCACTAATAATCAGGGTTGTGGTGGATGAAATGAAGGGATTGCTCAATATTGGATGAAATTGGTTTATCCACCTTAATTTTGTGTCTTGGCCGGATGAAATAGTAATTAACATAGAATTTCATCCATACAATTTTGCCCAATTGCGTGGTCTATATATGGATGGATAAAATGTAATTGCATCCGGACAATATATAACCCTAATATTTTATTAACATTATTTTGGGTGTTTGCAATCTAAAAATGTTTTTGTGCAGGATGGTAATGAAAATTGTTTATCGTTTTGATCTCGAGAGGCACGAGATAATTTTTTCCGGATGCGATGACATTAGACTTGAAAGAGTGACTTCCTCTTCTGTGCGATATAAGTTTAGGGATTCAAAGGTTTCTAAACATTTTGGTTTTCCTAGTGCGATGATAAACTTAATGGCCGAATGTAAAATCGTATCATAAGTCGAACAGTAATATCCACGAAGGGAAAACGACTTCCAAATTTCATGATTCAGGTTCTCTTTGCATGCAGGTGTTACATCTATTATTAAGAGTACCATGTAATGTAAAATCTGCTTTTTTTAAATAAAGCTCGGCTGGTTTTCGGGACAGGGTGACTTCTTAGTTAATAGTTTTTTTAGTTGGGCAATTTGGTCAATTAATTACTGATCGTGTACAATCTGGTTAGTTCGTGTAATGTTATTTAATCAGTGGCGGACCGAATCTCACTTCCCCTTCACGCAGAACTCCGGCAAAATCTCTTGTGTATGATGATAAGGCCAGTGCGTGCGCAGTGGTGGGAACTCGCCAGTTGGCGGCGCGCGGCGGCGCGAGGCTAACAGGTCACAGACTGCATTTGAATTATGATTTCAAAGTCGAATAATTATAATGGCCATTATGGTTCGCCAATTTAGAATGGTCACTGTATGGGACTTGCAACGACGTGGGACCCTTTTCAAATTCAAAACGTTGTCCACATGGCATTAGCATTTTAAAATGTCCCATGACTCCTGCCAAGTTCGGAACATGTCAAAAAATGAATTTGAAAATTATATTGGCAAGAACTATACTAGGAATTGTAGTGGTGCGGGCTGTTTAGAACCATATTTAAAAATAATGCGTATAGATGGTACCACGTTTTGCCATTTGATATCTTTTTGTTGTGCAAAACCTTTGTTAACTGTAGTGCGATGTTCAATTCGGGCTTGTTAAGATCCTGTCCCGATCCTAACTCCACGCTAACAGCCGATATCAGATAGTCTGTCTCAACCAAATCCATATTATGCAATTATTATGGTCAATGGTCTCAAACAGAGATGGGCGCGGCCTGGCCCGGCCCGGCCCGGCCCAGCACCTTAGGCCGGGTCGGGCCGGATGAGCTGGCCCAGCACCTTAGGCCGGGCCGGATGAGCTGGCCCAGCTCCTGGGCCGGGACGGAAAAATATTTAGTCGAAAAACATGGCTGCTGGGCCGGGCCGGATAGGGTAGTGCCCATCTCTGGTCTCAAAGTCTCGGGTCAAAATCACGGTGTGCGGTAGTCGAGATTAGTCGAGAACTCAGTACACTATTCTGCAACTCTCCACTCTCCCAGAGCTTAGTCAATAGTTATTTTTATTACGTGTACTGCAACTGCATACTACGTCAACAATATTCATCTGTTTTTTGTTTTGACTAGTAAATTGTCAATCTTGTGTTACCTTTGACATGTGAAGAAATCCCGAGTTCGAGAGCGAAAACGAGTTGCGGCTTCCCACCAATCCTTGTATTCTAGTCACAGTCACCCTTCGTAAGTTGTAACGCTTTTTTCATTTTTGATTTCACCTCGGTTTTATAGAAACGATAATGATAGTCAGAAAATCAACTCAAATGATGAATGAAATTGTTTGAAAAGGTTGAAGTAAGACAGTGGTATGGTGGCCGAGCAGGAGCAGTGAAAATGTCACTGCTCCTGTTCTTGTTCCTGCTTGTGCGCCTGTGCAGAAGCCGCACCACTATACTAGGTCACTGTCTACTTCATCCGTTGAAAATTGAAAACAATTATTTTTTAATTTTCGACGAAAACTCATATAGTCCTAATAACGGTAATAAAATATACGCTAATCGTACACCTGTGATTTTTTCCAATATTTTAGAACGTCTATCTACTGGAGTAAAAGTGGTGGAATTTTCATGTCTACGAAGGCCAAATGAAACACGAACCAGAAGTAATAAAGTCGGGGAATCGAATTCGGCGGGAAGTAGCCAATTTGAACGAACGGAAAAGAATGGCAAATATTAACGCCGCCTTAAAAGTCATTCGCGGACTCCTGCCAGTTGCAAACAAAGAAAGAGTCAGCAAGGCTGTCATTCTGCAAGAGGCTGCAAAATATGTCATTCAACTGAAAAAGGAGAAGTCGCGACTGGTGAAGGATAACAACATTCTAAAACAGAATCTTGCTCTTTCCCGCCAAATGCTGCAAAATCGCTCATCGGATTCTTCTGGCTTCTCAGAGCCCCCTTCTCCAGAAACTTTCGATGTCCAGCCATTATCTCCAGTTAGTTCCGTTGTCCAGTCTTTTCCATCTCCAGTAAATTCTTATGTTCAGTCTTTTTCATCGCCGGAAACTTCCGATGTTGGGTCTTTGTCATCGCAAGGAACTTCCGATGTTGGGTATTTTTCATCGCAAGGAACTTCCGATGTTGGGTCTTTTTCATTGCCGGAAACTTTCGGTGTTCAGTCTTATTCATTGCCGGGAACTTCCGCTGTGCAAGCTTTTTCATCGCCGGGAACTTCCGGTGTCCAGGCTTTTTCATTGCCGGAAACTTCCGGTGTCCAGGCTTTTTCATCGCCGGGAACTTCCGGTGTCCAGTATATTTCATCTCCGGAAACTTCCCGTGTCCAGTCTTTTTCATCGCCCAAAACTTTCGATGTCCAGTGTATTTCATCTCCAGGAGCTTCATATGTTAAGGATAAGGTCAGCTCATGTTCTACGCAAGAAACTGTTGCTGAATTGGATTGTATCAAAATGGAGCTAGTTGACATCAAGAAAGAAAATATAGAGTTGGGCCATCTGTACGAGCTAGAAAGACGACGGCGAGTGTCGCTGGAAACTTTATGGAAATGGAAAAACAAAAAATTTCAACAACCTTCTCAAGAGGATCGATCTGTTCATAAGACAATCATCGATGAAACTCCAAATTGCGTAACTTTTTCTATCTCAGATACTTTTTACCCTAAAGAATCCATTTATTTTCTTAAGGACATATTTATTAATAGACTGACTGAGGTTTGCAAATATTAAACATACGATCAAATGTTTTCCAAAATATTTCACATGTTTACTACTGGAAACATAGATGATAAATCAAGATTTTCTGTTCCAATATTCTAGCTGACACGATTTTTTTAATTTTAGGGTAGTAATTAATTAACCTATTGTGTGTTACAGTGTGTTATGACATGATATAATTCATTAGTTAGTCATAGTTATTCCATATCAATAAGTAATTTAATTTTTGACCTTTGTTATGCAAATAATATTTAAATATAGTATCAAACAAATAATTAAAAGCATTAATTAAATTAAATTTAGTCTAATAAACTAATATAGTCAATAATATTATTTATTTATTTATTTGACTGCTTCAAAATGAAGTTGCCTTTAAGACACAGTAATATAATTCAATATATAAAATGATATAATCTAGTTAACAAAGAAAATTAAAAACAGTTAAATACATATTATTGGTTTGAATGTGTTCATATGTTAATTTTAAATCTAGTTTCGTTATTTACTACTAGTAATTTGACCCGTCCTACGGACGGGAAAATCAATACTTATAGCAATAACAAAATTTTCAAAACATTGTTTTTGAAAAATAATTTTTTTGAAAAATAAATTTATTAAAAAAATGTTTTTCATTTTTGAAAAGTACCCACCACTAACCCGATCCAGATGGTTTGGACCACTCTTAAAATACAAAACGTATTTATTCTTAAATGAAAATTTGCTCAAAGAATATCTTTTAAGCGATTCTACACATTTTTGTGTTTGAAAAGTACCCTCCACTAACCCGATCCAAATGGTCTTGAACATTTTTCTGCATCAAGTCTTTAATTAGGTTTGGAACGACAATGCGCTCCAATTCCACTTTGCCTTTATGGCAACAGTAAGTAAGATGTTCCCTTTCACTCTTCTTACCATATTGCGGCATATCGCAATTAAAGTTTAAAGACCCGCATGACTTGCATTTGCAAGTCATTGGGCCTAAGTCGTGAAGAATGACATTAACGCCATCAACTTTGTTGGCTCTTGCCATGTTAAATGTAGCATTGCGGATTCTTTCAACTCGTTTCTCTGTTGCAACTCTTGCTGCAACATTTCTCTGAGCCCTTTCTTCAGAAGTCTCATTAGATCTTCTTTGAGAATGTTGCTGTGCATCTTGTGCACGAAGTTGAGCAGCGTGCTCTTCAGAAAGATTGGCTCTTCTTACTGATTGTCGATGTGCGTTCAGTGCACGACTTTGAGCAGCTTGCTCTTCTAGAAGATTGGCTCGTATCTGAGATTGTTGAGCAGCTTTCTCTTCCATAAGTCTTTGTTGACTTTCACGATATCTTTTTGCTTTAGCGTTGGCTATTGCGGCAGCAGAACGTT